>JANAVB010006599.1:3560064-3636794 GCA_029216955.1 Iris pallida
TTTGACCTGGGTAACCTGGATGGTCTGCAGGGCTTGTGGCTGTGGAATAATCTCACTGCATCTTGTTAGTAATTAGGCTTGTGACAACCCTAGTTAGTTAATGTATCAAGCCGTAATTCTTGCTTGGCCGTGAAGTGATTGGACGGAGTCTAACCAGTCTAGTCTTGCCCTGAATCCTGTTCCAGATTATTGAATGACCAGAATGCCTGTATTTATTTTACCGATAAATGGTGAGAGTTCCAAGTTCTGTTCAGACGAAGGGTTACAACCTCGGTCCTTGTTTGGTTTACGGGTTGTAACCTAGTTATCTGAATAGTTCCATGGTTATCTCGTCGTATATCATCCTGGTGTATTTTCTTTATTTCTAGTTCTTACTTTTATTTATATCTTGTGCTGATTGCTGGTTTTAGTTCTTAAGTGAAGCTTCCTTTGTGGCACTTGCTCTTTCTGGGGTCTGACCCAGCTGGTTTTGTGTGGCCAGATTTCGGAGCAGCTCCAGAGGATCTACCGACCTTCCTGCCAGATGGTGAACACTAGAAGGAATCCCGGCAACGAGTGGGTTATTTTTGGCTTCCCCACTTTATTGTAAAATATTCTTTTGAGGCGTTTAGCCGACGAGCACCTGTTTAGCTCGATTGCACTTACTTACTGTCTGCCTACGGGCTGTAACATGATTAACAGATCCTAGGGTTGATCTTGTATGACTAAACTCTTGCTAGTCCTGACATTTTGTAACGACTAGCTTCATGATCAACTGAATATGTAATATTTGGGACGCCTTACTATTGTATATTTAATGATCATACATCTTGTGACTTTTACTTACTTGCTTGTGATTGAGACACTAGGCTTGTTCATGACCATAGGAGACTGTTGGCTTGTAGATAAACCCTCATGTATCTAGACAGCCGTGACCGTATAGCGAGATGGATTCCATTTCATATATGTAGCTGGCTATGTCTGCCCCCGCTCTCCAGTATTCTGGTTCTGGGGCGTGACATGGTTTAAGTGGTGGCCCATGCAGGTCTTGTAAATCAAGATATGTGAGGGTTTACCGAATAGATGTCTCAATCAGTATTCGTCCTTGATCTCTGCTCGTATCTTCTGAATCCCTGGATTCTTGTCCTGATCATATGCTTGTATCGTTGATCTGTCATGGTCCTTCCTTATTGTTCCCTATGTCGTCTTCTCCAGCGGCATTGTTCGTGGTCCTACCGACCAGCAAGGCGGAGCACCTCCCGCGGACCAGCAGCAACCTGGAGATCAAGCCCAGCATTCCGGAGTAGCCTCCAGAGTCGAGCCTATTGGAGAAGAGCCACCAGTCCAGCCAGTTCAGCCTGCCGAGCCGGATGATGGTACTTTGGTAGGACTCGTCAGGACCTTGATAGCTTCCCAAGATCGTCGTGGGGATGCCTTGCACCAGGCAGTGACGAATGCTTTGACCCGGGGTGGTCATCAGGGTAATAGTGCGGCCAACAGCTTCAAGCGCTTGAACCCTCCATTCTTCGACGGTAGTGAAGATGCTATCGCGGCAGATGCATGGCTTCAGGACACAGAGGTGATTCTAGAAGCAGTCAGGACCCCAGAGAACGAGAAGGTGGCCGTTGTGCGCCTGCAGTTGTTAGATCTTGCCCGCAGCTGGTGGGCAGCGCAGGCCGTTGGATTAGTAGCACCCATTGCTTGGGCAGTATTCAGAGAGAGATTCCAGACCAAGTATTTCGATGCCGTGGCTCGGTATGATCTGCAGACGAGGTTTACCAATCTGAAGCAAGGAGGCAGGACGGTCGACGGATATGCGATCGAGTTTTCCAGACTCAGTCGGTTTGCTCCCACTTTGGTGGCAACCGAGTATGATAGAGCCCAGCGGTTCCAGCAGGGACTTCACCTGGAGATCTTGTTGGCAGTTGAGCAGTTTGAGCATCAGACTTTTGATGCAGTCTTGAGAGCAGCCTGGAGGCATGAGTATACCTCCCAGAGGATTGTGGATAGGGCCGGAGGTCGGAAGAGATCTCACGGCCAGATGAATCAGTCTTCAGCACCAGCCCCGGCAGCCAGGGCTTTGACTATTGGAGCTCCGAGGCGAGCGGCCTCGGTAACGTCGGTTCTGCATTCAACTCCGACGCACCCTCAGCAGCAGAAGCAGAAGCAACCTTCTGTAGTGGGTTGTTCTCATTGTGGGAAGCCAGGCCATGTGGTGGCAGAATGTCGCAGGACACAGGGATTGTGTCTGGCTTGTGGAGCACCAGACCATAGGGTTGGATCCTGTCCGAATAGGGGTGGTTCATCATCGTCCAACCTTTCTAGCTCTTCGGTGAGAGGACCAGCTCCGGTCCAGCAGCAGCAGTACCCATTGCCGAGGCCCTTGCCGCCTCAGACCCAAGTATTCCAGCAGCAGAACCCCCAGCAGTATGCACAAGTCCAAGCCCAGAGTCAGAGCAGGCAGCGAGGATTTCAGCAGAGGGGACCAGCACCCCGAGGGCACGGTCAGGCTATGGTGATGACCGTGGATGAAGGATTGGCACCAGAAGAGGTAGTGACAGGTACTATTCTCGTCAACTCCTTTCCAGCTTCAGCTTTATTTGATTCTGGTGCATCGCATTCATTTATGTCTGTACGATTTGCGACACGGGTAGGATTGGAGCCCGAGTCATTATCAGTAAGGCTTAATATACTTACTGGTAACGGACTTGTGGGAGTAGATAGAGTGTTTTCCTCGTGTCGGATCGTAGTTAGCGGTAGGGAGTTCCCCGCTAGATTGATAGAGTTCCCGATGGCCGATTATGATGTGGTCTTAGGGATGGATTGGTTGAGGAACCAGTATGCTAGGATAGACTGCCACATTGGCAGGGTTGTTTTTAGCATTCCAGGCGAGCCGGAGTTTTATTTCTCCCGAAACGAAGTTGAGTCATCTCCTCCAGTATTGCGGATGGCAGTAGCAGCAGTTCAGTTGCCCAGGATAGTCGAGGAGTTTCCAGATGTTTTCCCAGTAGAACTTCCAGGTATGCCTCCGGAACGGGAGATCGAGTTCACTATAGACTTAATTCTCGGGACAGCCCCAGTGTCAGAGAGAGTCTACAGGATGGCGCCGTCAGAGTTGGAGATATTGTACAAGATGATTGAAGAACTCAGAACCAAGGGATTCATTCGTGCTAGTGGATCGCCTTGGGGAGCCCCGATGCTTCTTGTGAAAAAGAAGGATGGTACGTCCAGGTTATGTGTTGATTATCGTACCTTAAACTCAGTGACAATCAAGAACAGATACCCTCTTCCGAGGATAGATGACTTGTTTGATCAACTCAAGGGGGCTTCAGTATTCTCGAAGATTGATTTGCGCTCAGGTTATCATCAGATCAGAGTCAGAGAGCAGGACATCCCGAAGACGGCTTTTAGATCGAGATATGGGCATTGGAAATTCCTTGTTATGCCTTTTGGAGCAACCAATGCGCCGACAGTATTCATGGACCTCATGAATCGCATCTTCATGCCTTACTTGGATCAGTTTGTGATTGTGTTCTTGGATGATATTCTGGTCTATAGCAAGAGTGAGGCGGAGCATGAGCAGCATCTCCGTATAGTTCTTCAGATCCTCAGAGAGCACCAGTTATATGCCAAGTTCAGTAAATGCGAGTTCTGGCTCGATCGTATTTCGTACTTGGGTCATATCATCACTCGAGGAGGAGTAGAAGTGGATCCCCAGAAGATTGTGGCTATTGAGTCATGGCCAGTGCCCAGCACAGTTGTAGAGGTTCGTAGTTTTCTTGGATTGGCCGGCTACTACCGGCGGTTTGTTTCAGATTTTGCTCGAATTTCAGCGCCGTTGACGCAGTTGACCCGCAAGGATGCGCAGTTTGCTTGGACAACAGAGTGTCAGAGTTCTTTTGAACAGTTGAAGCGAGGCCTGATAACAGCTCCTATTCTCACGCTTCCAGATGGGACCAGAGGATTTTTAGTGTACTGTGATGCTTCAGGCAGAGGTTTAGGATGTGTTCTGATGCAGCATGGTAAGGTAATAGCTTATGCGTCACGACAACTTCGTGATCATGAAAGGAATTACCCAACCCATGACTTGGAGCTGGCAGCAGTGGTGTTTGCCCTTAAGTTGTGGAGGCACTACTTGTATGGAGACAGGGTAGAGATTTTCACCGACCACAAGAGCCTGAAGTATGTTTTCACCCAGAAGGATCTTAATATGCGTCAGAGAAGGTGGCTGGAGCTTCTTGTGGATTATGATGTCAACCTGCAGTATCATCCTGGGAAGGCCAATGTTGTTGCGGATGCATTGAGCAGGAGAGCGGGAGTTTATTTTCTAACAGCACAACCAGAGCTATTAGCAGATCTTCAGAAGATGGGTATTGAAGTTGTTCTCCCTTCCAGTGTGGCCTTGATGGCCAGTATGCAAGTTCAGTCCACTATAGTCGAGAGGATCCGGATGGCGCAGTCGGCAGATTCCAAGCTTCAGCGACTCAGAGCAGAGTGTGAGGCAGGACGAAGACCAGAGTTATGCATTCATAAGGATGGTACACTTCGACATGGTAAGCGTTTTTGTGTACCCAGCGGAGATATCCGGCAGGAGATCATGTCAGAAGCGCACAGTTCACAGTATTCCATCCATCCCGACAGTACGAAGATGTACCGTGATATCCGTCAGCACTTCTGGCGGAATGGCATGAAGCGAGAGATAGCCCGGTTTGTCTCTCGGTGTTTGGTTTGCCAACAAGTTAAAGCCGAACATCAGAGACCGGTTGGACTTCTTCAGCCCTTACCGATTCCAGAATAGAAGTGGGAGCATGTGACCAGGGATTTTGTGACTGGATTACCTAGATCCCCAGCTGGTAGAGATGCTATCTGGGTTATAGTTGACAGGCTCACAAAAGTGACTCACTTTCTTCCATTCAGAGTTGGTCAGTCGACGGCTCAATTAGCGGAGATGTACCTCAGGCAGATTGTCAGATTGCACGGTGTGCCAGTCAGTATCACCTCGGACCGAGATTCAAGATTTACGTCGCACTTTTGGCATAGCTTGCAAGAGAGTTTGGGAACTCATCTCCATTTCAGTTCAGCATATCACCCGCAGACAGATGGCCAGTCGGAGCGCACGATCCAGACTCTTGAAGACATGTTGCGGTCCTGCACACTTGACTTCGATGGTTCATGGGAAGATCACTTGCACCTAGTGGAATTCTCGTACAACAATAGTTTCCAGGCCAGTATCCAGATGGCACCGTTCGAGGCACTGTATGGTAGGAAGTGCAGATCTCCGCTAGCCTGGGATGATGTTGGAGAGAGACAGATGCTCGGTCCAGAAATAATTGCCCATACAGTTGAAGTGGTCAGGCGAGTCAGAGATCATCTTCGAGTTGCCCAAGATCGCCAGCGCCATTGGGCCGATTCTCATCGGCGCCCTCTCGAGTTTTCGGTCGGCGATCATGTATTCCTGAGGATTTCGCCTGACCGTGGCGTCATTCGTTTCGGCGTACGGGACAAGCTTAGTCCTAGGTATATAGGACCGTTTGACATTCTGAAGCGAGTAGGAGATGTATCCTATCGTCTCGCTCTTCCGCCGTCGCTAAGCGAGGTGCATGACGTGTTCCATGTATCCCAATTACGACGGTATATCTCGGACCCGAGCCACATCCTGGATCATTCGGAATTGGTTGTTGGTACCAACCTTTCGTATGAGGAGAGGCCCGTGTCTATATTGGACCGGAGAGAGAAGATCCTCAAGAACAAGACTATCAAGTTAGTCCGAGTTGCTTGGGGTCATCACTCTTTGGGAGAGTCAACGTGGGAACGTGAGGATGATATTCGATTGCGATATCCCGACTTGTTTGACTCGTGAGGTATAATGTCTTTCTTATGCCTCATGCCTTCGATTCCTTGCTTGAATGAGTGATTGTCTGCCTAGTTATAGCTTGCATGTGATTAGTGTAGCTTGTCATTGCTCCTCTAGCCTCTTGATTAAATTCCGAGGACGGAATTCTTTTAAGGTGGGTAGAGTTGTAATGCATGTGGTTCGTATTACGTATTTTTGGAATACGTGTACGTATTTATTCATGTATTGTATAATTCCTTGTTTAGTTTTCTTCATGGCTTGGCTTGGTTTATTCTTGGCCCGGGTTGGCTTGGTTCGGTTGGGATTATTTTGGTTCATCATGAACCATGGATAAACCCCCTACCTACCACCACCTTTGATATTTATTGCCATTTTTTCTTTCTCTCCCTTCATTACTTATCTTCTTCTTCTCCATTACTTCCTTACCTACCAAAGAGAGGGAGAGAGAGAGAGAGGTCTAGGCAAGTGCACCTTGCCACCACTTGAGAACCACTTTTATTTGTCCATTAGCTAGATTAGGCCATGGTGATCAACATTAGAACTTGACATTTTGTGATTCGGAGTCTCCATTGTTCTAGATCCAAGTTTCTTCTATTTTCGGTTTTGTATGGTTTTGATCTATTTAAGTTGTATTTTTTTATGGGTTTTGATGTTCTTATGTTGGAGAGAATTGAATCTCACCCAAGATAGAACTTTGCAAAGTTGGATTTAGACTTGTTTTGACCAAGTTACGGACTTTTGAAGCTTGGGTTTAAGCCATGGAGTTCTTGCTGATTTGGAGAAGACAGTGAGCAGTACACGAGCTTTTTTAGCTTGTGCCACTGAGCTGCACGCGCTCTTTAGCGCAGCGCAGTCGACCCCCATACGCTGCCTTTTGGGAGCGTATGACTCGCATACGCTCGCTTGCTTGACAAGGAGTCGTATGGACCCCATATGCTGCCTTTTGGAAGCGTATGACTTGCATACGCCCGACCTGAGCATGGCTTGACCTGAGCGTAGGTTGGCCTGAGCGTAGGTTGGCTTGAGCGTAGGCTGGCCTGAGCGTATGACTTTTGCACTGAGCGTATGGCCTTTGGCTGACTTGGTCTCATGTCAGCGTGTCAGATTTGGTTTTATTTTCCCTAAGCTTGGCTCTTCTATAGCCCTGTATATTGATATTTTATTAGATATTTAACGCCCATTTTATATTCTTATGCATTTTGTCCTGAACTTGATAATCACGAATTTACTTGATATGTTTGGAATTGATAACTGAGCCTGACACGATAGTGACCCGTAGTGGTGCACTCCTGACATGAGTAACCTGACATG
This sequence comes from Iris pallida, assembly GCA_029216955.1. Taxonomy (NCBI): domain Eukaryota; kingdom Viridiplantae; phylum Streptophyta; class Magnoliopsida; order Asparagales; family Iridaceae; genus Iris; species Iris pallida. The sequence goes on from JANAVB010006599.1 coordinate 3,567,209, forward strand.
ACCTGATAGTGGCCCGTCGTGGCGCACTCCTGACAAGTACACTTGGCATGATAACCTGACATGTTATATCTTGATAAGCTGTTGCGACGGCTACTTGACATGACATGACCTGTATAATAACCTGGATACCGTGGGCGATTGTGCTTGTATAAATAATCCAGTCCTATCTTGCATCATGTCTAGGACAGGGACTCCTGAGTACCACGGTCAGGAGTACCTACAAAAATGGACTAAGGCTAATAACTAGATTAATACACTAGTCATGACGAGATTTCCCAGCTACAGACAATCCCGTTACCTGGGCACGCCTTGGGATCTGTAGCCTGCCGTCGAGTAATGCACATTTCCAGCACACTGTCATGTGTTGCACCCTTCAAGCTACCTAAGGGTACATTCGTTTCCTGGACGATGTACCCACCTGAATTCAACTCTAATCTTTTAACCCGGGTAACCTGGATGGTCTGCAGGGCTTGTGGCTGTGGAATAATCTCACTGCATCTTGTTAGTAATTAGGCTTATGACAACCCTAGTTAGTTAAAGTATCAAGCCGTAATTCTTGCTTGGCCGTGAAGTGATTGGACGGAGTCTAACCAGTCTAGTCTTGCCCTGATCCTGTTCCAGATTATTGAATGACCAGAATGCTTGTATTTATTTTACCGATAAATGGTGAGAGTTCCAAGTTCTGTTCAGACGAAGGGTTACAAACCCGGTCCTTGTTTGGTTTACGGGTTGTAACCTGGTTATCTGAATAGTTCCATGGTTATCTCGTCGTATATCATCCTAGTGTATTTCTTTATTTCCAGTTCTTACTTTTATTTATATCTTGTGCTGATTGCTGGTTTTAGTTCTTAAGTGAAGCTTCCTTTGTGGCACTTGCTCTTTCTGGGGTCTGACCCAGCTGGTTTTGTGTGGCCAGATTTTGGAGCAGCTCCAGAGGATCTACCGACCTTCCTGCCAGATGGTGAACACTAGAAGGAATCCCGGCAACGAGTTGGTTATTTTTGGCTTCCCCACTTTATTGTAAAAATATTCTTTTGAGGCGTTTAGCCGACGAGCACCTGTTTAGCTCGATTGCACTTACTTACTGTCTGCCTACGGGCTGTAACATGATTAACAGATCCTAGGGTTGATCTTGTATGACTAAACTCTTGCTAGTCCTGACATTTTGTAACGACTAGCTTCATGATCAACTGAATATGTAATGTTTGGGACGCCTTACTATTGTATATTTAATGATCATACATCTTGTGACTTTTACTTACTTGCTTGTGATTGAGACACTAGGCTTGTTCATGACCTTAAGAGACTGTTGGCTTGTAGATAAACCCTCATGTATCTAGACAGCCGTGACCGTATAGCGAGATGGATTCCATTTTATATACGTAGCTGGCTATGTCTGCCCCCGCTCTCCAGTATTCTGGTTCTGGGGCGTGACAAGCATGGGCAGCAGCAACTTTGTGCAGTCCACGGACATCAGTGGTCCGAGCGTAGGCGAGCAAAATCTGCATGGACAGATTTTCGAGTCCCAAAAATAGAAAATTGGACTAGTGACATTTCCGACACACCGTCTGTCGGAATTTGGGCATAACTCCAATTCCGACACACTGTCTGTTGTACTATATCGTTTTTCCTAATTTCTCAAACTTGTGTCGTTTTTACTAATTTTTAACAAATTCTTTATCCTACAGTAAATTTTCTTTTATATATATATATATATATATATATATATATATATATATATATATATATATATATATATAACTCACACATACTTAGATGTCATTACGACTGGTGGCTCGAATCATATCGACCTCGTCTAATATTCGTACTACTTTTTACATTAGCTACAGGCAGGCGTCAAACCGTACTGCAATTTTCACACACGTGAGCACTCACTGTCTATTATTGAGTTGTTTGGTTGTTTGGAGTCTATGAAAGTGTTAAAGTAATTTTTTGTCTGATAAAAGTAAAATTGGTATATTTTTTGAGTTTTATGTTAGTTATTGTCTAATAATATTGACTTGATTAGACATTTTGTAATTTAGAAGAAGTCAAATTTATACTTTCAGATAAGTATACAAGAGTTGATAAGATAAAAATTGTATTATAATAATAGTATTAAGAATTTATTTTATTTAATAATGCTTTCGAAATATATAGAAAGAAAAAATTATTTAAAAATAAATGCGTAGGACTGTTGTATTGGAAACCAATTATTTATGAACTTCTTCTTCTCCCTTATGATTATTAAACTCACCATGTTTTTGCTGTATGACCTCTTTAGCTTATGGCTAATAACAATGAGTTACTAAACAAACTAAAATAGTAACTTATAATATAGTTATGACACGTATCATTACTTTTACATTTAGGTCTTTAATTTTTTCTATTATTTTTTAAAAAAAATTAAGGAATAGATGCATGTAATCCAACGACTATCGAGGATTTAAAATTCAATTTTGTGATCATTTTGATCATAAATCCTACTAGCAACATAAGTTTTATTATTTTGTTTTCCGGTTGGGTCCACCGACGAAATTCTAGCGGCACCAGGGATCAACGGCAATCACCGGACTAGGGTCGGTATGGAGAGCTTGGGTTCCAGCTTGGGTTCCGGATCCAGTTGGACCGGACCTGAACCGACCATTACCTGACCCCAACCCAACACCTTATCCACAGACAGACCAGTCCCTTATGGAGGGTCCGAGCCCAATTGTCCCCGGTTTATAGTTGGTCCACTGGGCTTTTCTATTCTGGGCCTCATCTTAAGTTGCACGACGACGGGTACTTTTACTGACCTAATCCAACTCAATTTATTAGATAGAAAAGATCGCCACGATTTCGTGATTAGCGAACGTGCCTATTTACATGGACAACTCCGGAGCGAAACCTCATATTCTTTCATCAATTAATTGTTGGTGGAATGTTATCAGCATCATAAATGCGAAGTCCTAAGAGTAGATTTCAAGATCTTTCGAGTTGACAAAATTATGATCATCACAACGCATATACTATCCAATGCGAAAAAGACATTATTTCAGAAGTAAAAAAATTGTCTAAGAGTAGAATTACTTTGACATTTCAAATTTAGCCCCTCGCCACCTAAAAAGAACATAATATTCGTTCAAATGAACTAGAAAGTAGAGAGAAACATCTGAGCCGCAGTTAAGGAGAAAGAAGGGATGTTGGTTCTTTTTGAAAATTTTCTCCCTCTACTAGTCAAAATCTGGTCTTGAAAAAAAAAAAAAAAAAAAAAAAAACCTTTTTCTGGGTATCTGGCAAAAGAATAGGCCCAAAAAATTGGTCCAGTCCGGTCCGGTCCAAAAAATTGGTCCATGTACCGGCCCAGCCCGATTAATCATGGATCTGGGCCGACCGGACCAGTATATTGGGTCGTGCTGGACCACGTATATTGGCCCATAAGATAGGCCCACCCCCCAAATAGATAAGAATTGAGTAATTTTTATATAAAAAATGATTGTATTTAATATTTAGAAAACTTGATCATATTTGTGGTATAGCTTAGGGCCCGTTTGGTTAACATTTATAACTCACATTTGTGAGTTATAACTTACGTGGTGGGTAAAAATTTGTTTGGACGGATACTATTCGAAATGTCCCATCCCAAAATTTTTGTTCACACTTCACGTTATAAAGCCACTTTTAAAGAGCAGCCGATCTCTACTTTTTACAGTTCCTCTCTGCTCTCTTTACTTTACTCTCTTTCCTTTACTCTCCATCCCATCCACCACCGACTCCTCTCCCATCGACAGACCAGCCCCCTCCCTATTTCTCCTCTCCGTCTTCAAGTCTCTCTCCCTCCCTCTCTCTCATCATCTCTTTCCTTTACTCTCCATCCCATCCACCACCGACCCTCACCCATCGACAGACCAGCCCCCTCCCTATTTATATGCTCACCGTCTTCAAGTCTCTCTCCCTCCCTCTCTCTCATCAACAACTTCCAGAGAGGGTACTTCCAGGGAGACAACTCCCTCTCCCTCTCCATTCCGCAGGTATTTTTTTTGGATGTTCTATTTAATTTTTTTTGGATGCCCTAGAAATATGACTTTTTGGTTGTTTGTTTAGAAATTGGACGAGTTTGTTGTTTATTTTGTCCGGATGTTTCGATTTTGTCGGAATTGGTTGAACTATCCTAGAAATTGTTAGGAATTTCGGTTGTTTTCATTTTGTTGCAAGTCTGGTGCTCTTGGTTGTGATGCGTGTGCAGTTGCCGTTAATATCGTCATTGTTATGCCGTTAAAATTTGTTATGGTTCTTCCTTCAATTCTACTTTCTGGCCCTCTGTTTTCATGATTTTAATTAGTTTAGGTTGTTTGTATAAATCTGTTTTCCAGGACTTGATCCTCGGATGGTGTGTGAAACCCGATCTCGATGTCGTCTCCGTAAATTAGTTCGTTACAGAGAATCGGTCGGAGACAATTTCGGTTATCGTCGATCAAAGGTTTTTTTTTTTTGCCTCTACTTTGGAAACACTATTGTCGATAAAATTTATAAATATAATTTATATATCAATCACTATTTTGTGTAATTTATAGATGTCTAGTGGGGAGAAAATGGTCCAGGATGGAGACGTTGGTTTATGGAGTTTATTCGTTGAAAATACATTTGTGTCTATGATGGACGCCGAAGTGGCAAAGAACAATCTAAAGAGTTCTACATTTAGCCCAAAGATTTGGCAGAACTTTGTCGTACAACTTAAATCCGAAGTAAACCGTAACTTTAGTGTCAAACAACTTAAGGACAAGCATAGTCGGCTAAGGACCAAGTTTCGGGAATTTGAGAAGCTAAAAGCAAAATCCGGATTCGGATGGGACAATGAGACTAACACAGTGACGGCTGAAGATGATGTGTGGGATAATTACATCCAAGTGCATATGCTTTATTTTAATTATTATTGTATATAAAATATCAGATTATATACCATCATTTAAACAATTTTTTTACATTATAGGCGAACCCGGGAGCGAAAGTCTTCCGGACAAAAGGCTTGCCAAATTATGAAGCTTTGAGTCGAATCTTTAAACTGTCTACTGCCACCGGTTTACTCTCAAGGTCATCAACACAAGGACCACTAAATTCGGAAGAAGAACGAGCAGTTGATGATGAGTTTGCCAACCCTAACATTAGCAGTAAATCTCATCCTATTTCGTGTGATGTTCTCGATGACATGGACAATGAGCCTACACAAGGGCGCCGACGTAAGGGCAAAGGTTCGTCAACAAGTCGACCTACAAAGAGCCCGAAGACCTCCAAGCTCGACGCATGTATGGATGCAATTACTTCCGCCTCAATAGCCAAATCTGAAAAGTTTACTAAAGCCCAAGCTGCCCTAGATCATTTTAGCATGTCGAAATGTATGGATGTGTTCCGTACAATGCAAGACGTTCCAATCAATCAACGTGTTAAGGCATTAGACTTGCTTGCCAAAGATGTTATTTATCGTGAGGCGTTCCTCGGTATGGAATCAGAGTTTAGGCTGGGTTGGATGATGACTTTGGGGTCTTCGGACGAATAGGCTTTTGGGGATTTGTTGGTTTTTGTTGGGCTTGTGTTGGATTTTGGGGCTACTGAACTAGTAGGATTTTGGGCTTGTGTTGGTTTTTGTAATGGTTTGTTTGTACTTTTGCAATGGTACTGCTACTGCTACTGAACTACTGAACTAGTAATGGTACTACTAATAAACTCTTGCTTGTATATAATGGTACTACTAATGAACTCTTGCTTGTATATTTTTATGTTCAAGTTGTTTATGTGGTTAATGGAATCAACTTGTTTATGTGGTTAATGGAATCAACTTGCCTGCATACATTATATCAAGCCTCAAGCCTGCATCCATAGACCTTTTTCATTGCTAACCCCCTCATTCTCGAGTATTTGTAATCATGAAGTTGCACATAGTTCTGTAATTTTTGGTTAAATAGTGCTCATATTGATTCTTTGATCTTGTTTGCGTGTGAAGTTCATATAATTTTTGGTTAAATAGTGCAGCACTAAGCTGTCAAGGGTTTTTTACAGACCTGGCCTAAACTGTTGAGGTTCATCCATTAAACTTGATTCTTGCTTGAAAGTTCTGTTGTAGATATGTGGCTGGCTTGGTCTTATGGTTAACATATACTTCACAGTTGTATATCTGAAGTTGAAACTGGTAGCAGTCATTTGCTTCATTTGAGCTAGTTGAACCCTACAGCCTTTGTGTTGTCAATGACTTCTTCTTTTCTTTTGCTGTGTAGTCGTATTAATAAACTTGCTTCCTACCCAGGAAACTTGCTTCCTTCTGCTAGAGTCTTTGGGTAAATTGCTTATGAATGAGATATATCGTAATTGTTTCTTCTCGACAACAGGTGTTGGCTTAAATGGATAATAATGCAAATACCCAAGCACCGGAAGAATCGTCGGATGATGATGACGAATTAGAGACTCTTCACATTCTTCAGTTTTTATTATCCCAACAAAAAAATGCATATCACACTTCTTCTCTCACTAGTAGGAAATATATCCAAGAGATACTTGATGGTCCAGTTGATAAGTGTTACCGTATATTTCGTATGAGCGCAGACTGCTTTCGGGCATTATGCGAGTTCATTAGAAGTGGAAACTACCTAGAAGAGTCTCCACACAAGCATCTAATATTGGAAGAGAGTGTGGCTATATTCTTGTATATTGTCGGTCATAGTCACAGACATCGAGTAGCTGCGGATCGATTTCAACACTCAACGGAGACTATAAACCGACATTTTAAAGAGGTGCTAAGAGCATTGGCAAGAGCGGCAACTGTTCTTATTTGTCCCCCCGATACAACTATTGTTCATGAAAAGATAGTAAATTCTCATGAATTTTATCCATGGTTTAAGGTATATTTTATTTTTAATTCACATGATATGTTTGATTACAATATTGAAAAAACTCATATGCAGGTTTGTTAATATATTTGTAGGGAGCGGTTGGGGCTCTTGATGGAACTTTGATTGATGCTTGGGCCCCTAGTGTTAGACATAATTATTGTCGTGCACGAAAGGGCAACATAACTCAAAATGTGCTTGCCGCTTGTGATTTTGATATGATGTTCACATTTGTCTACTCTGGGTGGGAAGGCAGTGCTAATGACTCTCGCGTAATCCTTGAAGCCTTACAAAGCGGAATGTTTCAACGACCGCCAGATGGTAAGCGTGTTTCATATCCAAAAACTGTTGTTATTTTTCACGCCAATAATTGCTTATTTGTTTTTTGGTAGATAAATATTATTTGGTGGATTGCGGATATTCAAACATGCCTGGATTTTTGGCCCCGTATCGTGGCGAGCGATACCACTTGCACGATTTTGATGGGGTCGGTAATGAGCCAATACATCAAAGGGAGTTGTTTAATCGGAGGCACGCCAAGCTTAGAAATGTAATTGAAGGGACATTTGGGGTGTTCAAGAAAAGATTTCCAATTTTCAAGTTCATGACAAACTACAAGCCAACAAGACAAGTTTTAATGGTGAATGCATGTTGCGGACTGCACAATTTCATTCGTAGATATTCAATGGTTGATAGTTTTTTTACATTATTTGAAGCTGAAGATTTTGTACCTCCTTTTGTTGCTGCACAAGATGATCCTAATATACCAGTGTTGGACTTGTCTCAACAAAGCCTTACGAGGATGGCTAGGAGGAGAGATGTTATTGCTCAATCCATGTGGAATGCAGAATTTGGATAGTCTTATGGAGTAAATTTGGTTTGTATTATTCAAGAACAAAGTATGTGTGGTGTACTAAACATATCTATGTTAACTTTCAAGTTTTTGTATTGGTATGTAATTTCAATTTTTGTTATTCAAATTATTATTATGCAAACTATTACAATTATGTCTCAAAATGCATTCTATTATTATATTAAAAATTTCTTATAAATTTGTTTTCAAGCAAATTTTAAAAAAAACAATTAAAAAAAATTCTCAAAATTTTTTACCAAACAAAATCTTTATACTTATTAACATTATAAAAACTATTTTCCAAATGTAGTAACCAAACAGAATTTTTAAATTTCTTGTTCAGAAAACTATTTTCCAGATGAAAGTAACCAAACGTAAAATCAGAATTTCTATACTCAGAAAACAACTTTATAACTTACTTTCAGAAAACTGTTTTCAGAATAAAATTTCAGAAAAACTATCCAAACGGACCCTTAATTTTTCAACTAAATTGTGTCTGCATGCTCATCCTCATTCTATGTATAGATATTTGGGTTATCATTCTACTTTGTTCTCACCTGAAATAACATCCACTTGTAAAATTGACAAGTTTTTGCATGCATCGAACATTATCATTTCAGCATAAATCCGATGCAAATAGTTTGAAAATGTTCGCGACATACTATCAAGCAAATACCATTCCACAAGTTGCAGGGCAGGGAATCCACTGCAAACTTTCTTATATGCTGTCCATGTATAGAAACTACCCATTGCTAACTTGCATATGTGGGCTTTCTAAATAGTAAATTCTCTTAACTAATCATATATGTTGTTTGGTTTATGTTTGAGGTTCTTCTTCCTGTATTATCTGGTCTGCAGGTCTGGTCTTACCTCTTATTATCTTATGTTAATCTACGTAAATGCATGTGATTGTGGAAAAACAAATTTAAAACATGTTGGATGTTTAATGAGCCCGAGAGGCCCAGCCTGTTGCAGTTTATGGACCCGAGACGCCCAGCCAAGGCCCGACACATTACAGATTATGGACCCGAGGGGCCCAGCCCAGGCCCGGCCCACTTGCCAGCTCTAACGCCGACTGATTTCAGGCTTAAGGAAGCTGTTGCTACCCATGGTATAATTAACAAGAACAACGACTTCCTCATTTGTTGAGCTTCTTCGATTCACTGTAAAGAATGTGAACAGTGTAGCCAAGCATCCCTGTAACTGACACCTGATTCTTGAATATTAAAATTGACACGAGCACCACCACATCCCCATTGGCATTACCAAGAACCTGAAATAAGTCTTTTGATGGTTCAAGTGTAAAAACTTCAGGTAGAATAAACATGATATAATATTAAAATAAACTCTCAATATAAGATAAAACTCATAAACTGATTTGTTCTCAAGGAAAACAGTGTTCACTGTCGTAATCGCAATGTAATCAAATTAAAAAAATATATTTTTTTTTATTTGATTACATTGCGATTACAATTATATTACAATGTACCAAACGAGGCCTAAATCTTGTATATATCGTGAAATACCAAAGAACTGACACTTCAAGGGAGCAACAGTCCCTTCTGATCACATTAACTAGAACCCTGAATTGGTTGCTTATTCTCAATTAATGAAAAAGAGAGTGAATAATTACAAAGTGGTAAGCATGAAAGAAGGCACACACACCAGTTACAATGTTTCTTTCAGATTCCACTAAAACTATAAGCTTAACCCGTAAGCTAAGTCAGGTCCCCACATTCTTGTAAGATATTCAATGTCATGAACAAATCCAAATTTCAACTAACAACCATTCAACTATTAATTTGCAATGCCCAATAGTAACATTAAGGCTGTGTTTGATTGGGCTATTTTTCCATGGAAAATATTTCCATCACAAATTTTCCATCAATTGTAGTGTTTGATAGCTTATATTTTCCATGGAATTATTTTCCAAAAAACTATCATTTTCCATATTCCCATCTAAAATGGTGGAAAATGAAACTTGTCCAACCCATAGGAAAATATCATTTTCCATGGAAAATAACTATTTTTCATGGAAAATAATGCCAATCAAACACCCAAATTAAGTTTTCCATGGAAAATTTTTAAAATTCCATGGAATTTTTTTCCTAGAAAAATAATTCCATGGAATTAATTTCTTTTCCACACATTTTTCACCTTGCAATCAAACGCACCCTAAGTTGATTGCTCCCACACACACTGTTGCACTGACAAGGGAAAATGGTACCCCATATCTGTATCGTGTCTGAACCTGTACTTGTTCCCATATCCATGCAACATAGGTGACGACACTACATATTTGAAAATGCTTGTATCCTGTATTTGTATCGTGTCCTTATCCTTATTCTTGTCCGTACTAGTGTAACATAGCTCCCACAAAAACAAAGATAATCTAGGGAAATTTATGACATTTAGCTCAACTGTACTTGAGAAATTATCTGTGTTACTGCTACATATGGTAGAAGATAAGACTGATGCATATTCCAACTTCACGGATGCAGCAAACATGTCCATACCCAGTCACTGAATAACTTATCCTCAATAACATGCAGGAATACTTGGGCAGAACTTATATTCCTGTTTCACGAGTCCCATCTACCATCCTTATAATGGCAAATTACTGATCATTTTTTCCCAACCAAAATAAAGCGAGCACATTTTAATTCCTCACTATCTAAATACCCAATAGCATTATATCATAATAGTACACCATAAATATGCAGTTGAAACAATTAACATAACCATGTTAGTCTTTATCCATTACCATTTAAGGAAAAGCATGACAGGACAGCATAGACTAATCAGAAACTAAAAAGAAAAACTAAAAATTGACAGAATAATAAAATAAACAGGAAGACATAAATCTTGTTGAACAAAAACCCTAGAATGCCAGAAAATGTCTAGTAAAATACCAATGTGAAACAAATAAAGCTAGATTTACTTGCTATGTATTATTTTCAACTTTTTTTTTGTCAATTTCGTAGCAAATTTACCAAAAAGGCATTGGAAAAACTCTAAAAGAAAAAAAAAAAATCCCGACTAGAAGATTCATATCTGGAGAGTCAAAGCAGCTGTGTGCTTAGTGACCAAGAAAATTGTCAAGTTCACAAAATAAGACAATGCCGAATTAAACAAGAGGTACCATACAATTTTGATATCTTTTCTAACAAGTGCAGTTGTGATGCCAACCACATTTTCTCCATATATAGTAGTGTTGCAGGAATTAAGAAAACAACTGCTATCGGAGCCATATGTAAGAGAAGATTCATGGAATTGAGCTTCTCCCTAATAAAAAGAGCAACAGATTTTTTCATATGGGAGGAAGAATTTTAACAGAATTGTATGTGAAGGAAAAAGTTTAGAAAATTTTCTGAACGAGGGATGAATCGCCAACCCGTTTGGCAAAAAAAAAAAGAAGCCAAATGACTTGACGAATTCAAGATATAATTGTAGAATTATCGCCAAGTGACTTGGCGAAAATTATCAAATAAAAATTTCGGCAACTCGGATGGCAAAAACCGACGAAATAAAATTTACTCAGCTTCCTGCGTCAAGTAACTTCGCAAAATAGTACTTTAGAGTCATGTCACTTGACGAAATATTACTTTAGATTTTTCTGTCATAGCCGTTAGAGACTAAGGCCAAGTCGCTTGGCAAATATTTTTGGAGCAAAGTCACTTGGCTAAATATTACTTTAGATTAGGGGTGAGCATTATTCGGTTTTGGACCGAAAACCGAACCGAACCAAACCGAATAAGGAATTCGGTTCGGTTTTAAATAAATTCGGTTCGGTTTCGGTTTCGGTTTTGGGATTCGGTTCAAAACCGAAAACCGAATAAGAAAATTTAGTTTATATATATATATATATATATATATATATATATATATATATGTGTGTGTGTGTGTGTGTGTGTGTGTGTGTTATATAATTATAGGTATATACTAAATATATATATAGGTATATGTTATATGTATATACTGAATATATCTAGGTATATTTACTTATTATATATATTAAAAAAAACCAAAAACCGAATAAACCGAAAACCGAACCGAATTAATTCGGTTCGGTTCGGTTATTGACCAATTCGGTTCGGTTTCAGTTTTGCTTATTCGGTTTCGGTCCAATTCGGTTTTTGCTTATTCGGTTCGGTTGGAACCGAATAAACCGAATGCTCACCCCTACTTTAGATTTTTTTTGTCATAGCCATTAGAGACCAAGGCCAGGTCACTTGGCGATTTTTTTGGGCAAATTTTTTTGGAGCCAAGTGACTTGGCGTAAATTTTTATCCATATCGCCAAGTCACTTGGCAAAATATCACTAAACTTCACCTACGCCATCTGACATGGCGATTCACTCTTTCTGAAAATTTCACAGACTTTTTCCTTCACATGTCATTCTACTAAAATTCTTCCTCTTATATGAAAAAATTCTTGAAAGCAGATTATGTACATCATATCACTAGTCAGGAGGCCGAACATTGAGTTAATTCTTTTGAAAAAAATCGTAAAAGCATGTTATGTACATCATATATTCACTAATCAGGAGGCCGAATAATGAGTTAATTCTTTTGAATTGTCAAAATAGATCCCAACAACCATATACATCCATCAGTTTAGTCTTCCATGCATGATTAACAGCACAAACCATTATTTATGGACGCTAGGAAAGAATTAATAAATAGATCTCTTCCATATCTTTTGAGAAAATAGTATGAAAACTTAAACTAAACACACACTAACACCACCATATTAGTCTAGTCCGCTCAAATCCATAAATATAATTCAAAATAAATACACCAACCTCCACTTGTTATTAAATATAATTAGAAATAAATACACCACCCCCATCAATACACCTATCCCTCTCAGTCCAGTCCCCTCGTAATAAATATAATTATTATGCATACGTACGTGCCTCTTTTACTATTTCAAATACTTCACTGTTTGCTATGAGTTCCTTAAGGCTATGTTTGATTTGAAAAAAAATAAATTCTACGAAAAATATTTTCACCAATTATAGTGTTTGATAACGTATATTTTTCATAAAACTATTTTCAAAAAATCTATCATTTTCCATATTTTCTTCCAAATTGTTAAAAATAAAACTGGTCCAGCCCATAAGAAAATATCAATTTTGATAATAAAAAAAAATAACTATTTTATGGAAAATAATTATAATCAAACACCCAAATTAATTTTGTATATTTTTTACATAATTAATTTTTTTCCTAATAAAATAATTTGGTGAAATTAATTTATTTTTCACATATTTTTCACCATGTAATCAAAGTTACCCTAAAATATGGATGCGAAAGAAAAAGAGCAAATCTAGACATGGGTACGCAGAGAGAGAGAGAGAGAGAGGGCCCCCCCTCTTTTTTAATATTTTTATATTAGAGTCGACAGCAGGTCCACTAAATTGTTTACAGTCAATAGCAGGGTTATGTACCAAAAGTCATCATACTAGATTCTATGGGTTTTGTTAACATTTGTACATGTTAAGAACAATGGGTTTTGTTAACATGTGTCCGACATGTGCCCTAAGGTAAGCTTAACACAAGGCCACATACATGCTACATGTTGGTAAAGTTCTCAATGACAACTGAACTTCCCAATGACGGAACATTTTTTCTACATAAATTTTCACCCAAAACATAAAAAATGTATAAAATTATACGAAAAGCATCGACTTTGAAAATTTTCCATACGAAGCATTAGAACGCTCTTCCGAAAGGCGTTCTATCTTTTAATTAATTTTTTGGGACGATCGTTAACTCGTTCCGTAAGTTTAGAGTGGAAAAATGAAAAAGGAAACGTTCTTAGGAAGGACGTTTCCTTTGTGAAAAACGCCCTTCCTAAGGACGTTTTCTTTTTCTTTTTTAATTTTTTTGGCACCAGGTTTGCAGTGGGTTGGATTTTGCATTGGTTTTGCATATTATTTGCGGTGGGTGGGATAAGTACTCGCATTTATCATAGAAATAAGAACAAGAAGAAAAAGACTTCAGAAGACATAGGATTGAATCCTATATTTTCTTTGAAGTATTAAGTACGTATTCTCATAAATTTTTATTTCAAGTTTTGTGTATGATATGTTAGTTAAATTCTTGTGAATAAATTTTAAGAAAAAAAAGGAAAAAAAATGCGAGTACCTATCCCACCCACCGCAAACAATATGCAAAAGCAATGCAAAATCCAACCCTTTTCAAACCTGGTGCCAAAAAAAATATAAAAAGAGTAAAACGCCCTTAGGAATGACGTTTTTCACAAGGAAAACACCCTTTCCAAGGACATTTTTCACAAGGAAAACGCCCTTCCTAAGAAGGTTTTCTTTTTTTTCCACTCTAAACTTGCGGAACGAGTTAACAGCCCTTCGGAAGGGTTCTTATGCTTCGTATGTAAAATTTTCAAAGTTGATGCTTTTCGTATAATTTTATATGCTTTTTATGCTTTGGGCGAAAATTTTCGTAGAAAAAATGTTCTGTCAGTGGAAAGTTCAGCTGTCATTGATAACTTTACCAAAACATGTAGCATGTATGTGGCCTTGTATTAAACTTTCCTTAAACCCATAGAATATAGTATGATGACCTTTGATACATAACTCTGCTATTGAATGTAAACAATTTACTAGACATGCTGTCGACTCTAATATAAAAATATTAAAAAAGGGAGGGAGAGGAATACGGTCACCTGTAGCTGTGGGCCCTTCTCTCTCTCTCTGCCATACTCTCTCTGCGTGCCCATGTCTAGATTTGTGCGCGCTCTCTCTCCATATATTTTCTTTCGCATCCATATTTTAGGGTAACTTTGATTACATGGTGAAAAATATCTGAAAAATAAATTAATTTCACCAAATTATTTTATTAGGAAAAAATAAATTATGTAAAAAATTTACGGAATTAATTTGGGTGTTTGATTATAATTATTTTTAATAGTTATTTTTTTTATCAAAATTAATATTTTCTTATGGGCTGGACCAATTTTATTTTTAACAGTTTGGAAGAAAATATGGAAATGATTGAGTTTTTGAAAATAATTTTATGAAAAATATACGTTATCAAACACTATAATTGGTGAAAATACTTTTTGCGGAAAAAAAAAAATTCAAATCAAACACAACCTTATTATTATAGAAGTACAATAATAACAAAGGAGCACTAATAGCAAACGGTGAAGTATTTGAAAAGCAAAAGAGGCACGTATATATGCGTAATAATTATATTTATTACGAGCGGACTGGACTAAGAGGAATAGGTGTATTGATTCGGGTGGTGTATTTATTTCTAATTATATTTAATAACAAGGGGAGGTTGGTGTATTTATTTTCAATTCTATTTATAGATTCGAGCGGACTGGACAGATATGGTGGTGTCAGTGTGTGTTTAGTTTAAGTTTTCATACTATTTTCTCAAAAGATACGGAAGAGATCTATTTATTATTTTTTTCCAGGCGTCCATAAATAATGGTTTGTGCTGCAGGAACGGTGGGACTGAGAGCTGACATTTAAGCATGCATGAAAGACTGAACTGATGGATGGATATGGTTGTTGGGATATATTTTGACAATTCAAAAGAATTAACTCACTGTTCGGTCTCCTTACTAGTGAATATATGATATACATAAACCTGCTTTCACGAATTTTTTTATATAAGAGGAAGAATTTTAGTAGAATGACGTCTGAAGGAAAAAGTTTGTGAAATTTTCAGAAAGACTGAATCGCCATGTCAGATGGCGTAGGTGAAGTTTAGTGATATTTCGCCAAACGACTTGGCGATATGGATAAAAATTTACGCCAAATCACTTAAATATTTGCCCAAAAAAAATCGCCAAGTGACCTGGCCTTGGTCTCTAATGGCTATGACAAAAAAAAAATCTGAAGTGATATTTAAAGCGACTTGGCTCCAAAAAGTTTTGCCCAAAAATATTCGCCAAGTGACTTGGCCTTACTCTCTAACGGCTATGACAAAAAAATCTAAAGTAATATTTCGCCAAGTGACATGGCTCCAAAGTACTATTTTGCCGAGTCACTTGACGCAGGAAGCTGAGTAAATTTTCATTTCGCCGGTTTTCGCTATCCGAGTTGTCGAAATTTTTATTTGATAATTTTGCCAAGTCACTTGGCGATAATTCTACAACTATATCTTGATTTCGTCAAGTCATTTGGCTAAAAAAATTTTGCCAAATGGGTTGGCGATTCATCCCTCATTCTATAAAATTTCTAAACTTTTTCCTTCACATACAATTCTGTTAAAATTCTTCCTCCTATATGAAAAAATCTGAAGCGCAAATAATTATGTAAAAAGTGTTAGTAGATTAATACTTGGTAACAGAAACCCACCAAAGCTTGCTCACTACAATCAATTTCTGCAGTGATGTAATTATAACCCAATAATATGCTGATCGGAATGAAAAGTATCAAGAAGAAGAAATGCATGTGCTAGGATTTTCAACGAGAACAAAGAACACTTCGATTTTGAATACGACTGTGTTTGATAGCGTATATTTTCCATGGAATTATTTTCCAAAAATCTATCATTTTCCATATTTTTCTCCAAAATGTTGAAAAATAAAACTGGCCCAGCCCATAGGAAAATATCAATTTCTATGGAAAAAAAATAACGCCAATCAAACACCGAAATTAATTCCATAGAATTTTTTCCATGGAACTTTTTACCTAGTAAAATAATTCCGTGGAATTAATTTATTTTCCACCTTGTAATCAAACACACCCTACATGATTTTAGAAGATAAAACAATTACCCTTGTAAATCTGACTTAACTGCCCTTGCAGCAGTTGCAATGCACATGATAAACCCAAACAAGTGAAAACTTGGTTCTCCCTGCATAGTAACAGCGAGATTTTAGCTAGATCTTTCACACGAAAAATTAACGAAGAAATATATCCAACTTATAAGAAGAATTCCATAATAAATTCCAAAATAAATATTTATCTACTAACATGATCAACTTAATAGGAGACAAACAGCAAATATGACAGCAACAACAAGAAGAAAGTTTGTCCCACGACATTGGGGTTTATGCCAAACTTTTGGGATCGGCTACACGAATCCATCTCTACAATATCTTTCTTTCATTGGGGTTTAGTAGATAAATATTCCAAAAGAAAATTCCATCTACAAACATGACAGGAGACAAACAGTAAACAGGTACTAATATAACAGCAAAACATTGGGGTTTATACCAAACTTTTGGGATCGGCTACATGAATCCATCTCTACAATTTCTTTCTTTCATGGTTGTCTCCTCCCTAACATTAGCAAATATCACTGTTTTTTTTCACAATAATAACCAAAGTCTATTTAGAACTACCCAAGTTTAGTAGCTCCTTTAACTTATATCTCACCACTCCTACAATTGGGCCTATTGGTCTCCACTACATATGTTCAAACGATCTCAAACGTTTTTCTTTCCTCATACCCAAATGTCAGTTATCGGCTAAAATAGTATTAGCCCTCTTAAAATGATGGTGTTATAAACTGCAAGCCATGTGATAATGCACAACTTTATGAGGTGGTGTTATAAAGAAGCTCAAATGAACAATAGTGGTGACAATTGACAAAACACTCCTTGTCAAAAGCAATCTCCATATAGGAAAATTTTGATAAGAAAAAATATAATTGGACCATCCTATGTGGCCAAGCCAGAAAAGTAATTATGTGTCGCGCAGCCTCTGCTACACAAGTGAAAGCGTCTTAAACAAAAACTATTAATTACAGTTCAAAAAGCCCAGTCACAAAAACTTTGGTAAGATACATGTGGGCCACTTACAATTCCATTCAGCAAAAGGTAAAGGTAGTGATGGAAAAGATTGTTAGAAAGGTCCTAACTAAGTAACCATTATTGCCCAATCATAATGGATTGGCATATAAGCATCTAAATTAAACAATTAAATATTATATAAGAATTAAGTTCCTTAAATTAAGATTATGTTCTTAATGCCCATGGATTTGAATACAGCAGCTAAATTGATCTGGAATATCACTAAGTTACTTTCCAAAAACTAGTTTGAAAGACATGTCAAGTTTTGTTGACTTTTCTGTTCTTACATATTCACGAATATAACTTCCTCAAGATTAGTCTTTCTGCTAACTTCCTCAAAAATGTGATAATATTAATGTAGTTTCAAAATGGCTATTTATAAGGGCACATCAAAAGTTGATCAGGGCTGTCCATTCTTAACTTTTATTTATTTACAAGTTTGCCACTGAAAAATTTACTCAGGACTATCCAATTCTTAGGTATAAAAGACAACTCTTTTAATTTTTTTTCACTCTTCTCCTTCTTCACAAGAAGAACAAGAATAACAAGAAGAAAGAATAAATTGGATAAAACCCTAGTTTATGAATGAAATCCTAATTCTCATATTTTTTTTCTCCTTCTAATATCTCATATTTTCTTCTCCTTCTAATATCTCATATTTTTTCTCTCCAAACTCTAGTTTATGGATGAAACCCTAGTTGTAGAAGAAATTGGGTTATCAAATCTATCAAATCTATTAATCTTTTAATCTTTTACTCAATTTTTCTTCATTAATAGAAGAAATTATGGATAAAACCCTAATTCTAGAAGAAATCGATTTGTTGAGCAAGTTTATATTAGGACTGCCACAATTTCTGGCAGTCCTAGAAGAATTTTTGGCAGTCCTAGAAGTATTGAGGACTGCCAGAAATTGTGACTGCCACAATTTTTGGCAGTCCTAGTCGGGACTTGCTGTACAACATGACTGCCACAATTTTTGGCAGTCCTAGTAGTATTGAGGACTGCCAGGAATTGAGGCAGTCTTGAAAGGGCCTTGCTATACAACAGGACTGCCACAATTTCTGGCAGTCCTAGAAGTACTGAGGACTGCCAGGAATTGTGGCAGTCCTGAAAGAGACTTGCTGTACAACAAGTATATTTTAGGACTGCTACAATTTTTGATGCAAAAACATATGTTAGGATTTATTTTCATCTTGATAATATAGTGAAATATACATTTTAGGGTTTATTTTCATGCATTTTTTGTGAGAAAGAATAAAATAAACATGTTAGAGTTTATTTTCATGCATTATTTGTGAGGGAAATGGTGGAGAAGAAAACTAGGATTTTGATGGAAATGATGGAGAAGAAAACTAAGGGTTTAGAGGGAAATGGTGGAGAAGAAGATGAAGAAGAAGATATATAGTTTGAGGAGTGGGAAATGGTGGAGAAGAAGAAGAAGGAGAAGAAGAAAGTTAGGATTTTGGAGGAGGTATGAGGTTGGACAGCCCATGAGTAGAAAAATAGGATAGCAAACAGGGGCTAGCCCCAATCCTGGCTAGCCCTGATCAACTTTTGATGTGCCCTTATAAATAGCCTTTCAAAATAAGCATTGTATGAGCATCTTTAAAATTCTTATAGTATAGATTAAAGGTTTGAGTTTGCTAACTGTAAGAACATAAAAGTTGTGGCTTGAGTCATCTATCTAGACGAATAAAAGTTGGCTGCTATAACTCTATGAACTATAAATGGCAAAAATAAGCTCTAAAAATGAGGATGCACGTAAGAAAGGAAATCATTGTCAACAAATTTAACAGCCCACTATAACTTCACTGGCTATCCATCTAAAAGAACAAGTTACAAGCACAAGTACATAAAAGACAATTCAAACTCAAAAGACAGCATAATGCAAGTGAAATAATGTCTTTTGCTGCAAAAAGAGGAGGATGTGTTCCTGCGTGTCAAAGCTATACTCTGGCCATTTTCGAGTCATCGCTTCCCTCTCTTTTACTGCTAGGGGGTTGAAGCCTGAAGGTGTCTCTCTTACACATACAAGCATATATGATACTCTTTCATTTATGTTTCTCTTGTAATAGGGTAAGTGTGACACGACAACAATAAGTATATCCAACTTCCTTGATTTCAAATCTATGGGTACTACCTACACATCGAAATCGCTCATTATATTTATATAGGTGGAGAAAGATGTTTCACCCTATGCAAACTACTTGTATCATCCCTAGAGGCCCCAAACCTCAGGAGAAAGGGAAAGCTATAATCCTTTCATCTACTGTCACTCTCAACGCTCTGACAGACATCATGCATGTCAACTATTAAGTGCAACACAAGATTAAGGATTCGAGATAGGTAAGTGGCAAGCTTCGTCTAAATATCACAAAATTACAATGTCAATCAATTAAGGAAACACGAGAATGAAAATAAGTAGCGCCATATCCATGCCCATCATAAAAATATCAAATCAACATGATCACCAAACAACAACAAGAAAGCCTTTTATACCAAAAAAAAAAAAAAATGGGGTTGGCTATAATGAAATCCTTTCTTCCATTCTGATTCGTTAATTTCCCGTCAGCTATGTTAAGGGCTATGTCCTCATCAACCTTATCGAAACCATATCCTTCATTGCAGGCTTACAGCCTCGGACCAAGTTTATTTGGGCCTCTACCCCTAGTTCTAGCATCTGCTTTAAATCATATCTCGTTACTCCTAAATGATGATTATAAAAAAAATGAAATCAACATGATCACCAAATAACAACAAGAGCAAAGCCTTTATCCCAATTTTTTTGGGTTGGCTATATGAATCCTTTCTTTCGTTCGGCCATTCGGCTATGCTAAGGGCTATGTCCTTTGTAACAATAACAAAATCATATCTTTCTTTATGGCCTCAGTCCAAGTTCATTTAAGTCTCTACCCCTAGTTCAAGCATATGCTTTAAACCATATCGCAACACTTCTCCTGACAGGTGCATCTAATATAAAAGATCAAAACAACACAAACACCAAATAACAACAAAGCATTTATCCAAAAATAATGGATCGGCTACATGAATCCTTTCTTCCATTCAGATCTCTTAAGTTCCATTCAGCTATGTTAAGGGTTGTGTCTATGTAACATTACCAAAAACCATATCATTCTTTGCCTCGATCCAAGTTCATTTAGACCTCTCACGCTAGTTCTACCATCTGCTTTAAATCATATCTCAGCACTCCTCTAGACCGATGCATCTATTATAAAATATCAGATCAACATTATCACCAAACAACAACAGCAACAAAGCCTTTTTATCCCTTTCTTTTTGGATTGGCTATATGAATCTTGTCCTACATTCAGATCCGTTAAGTTCCATAACTTAAGAGTTGTGTTCTATGTAACATATACAAAAGTCATATCCTTTTGTATACCCTCGGTTTGTTTATTTAGGCCTCCACCCTAGTACTAGCATCTGTTTGCCGCATATCTCATCACTCCTCCTGACAGGTCCCCACCAATTAGTCTACATTGCACATCATGTGCAAACCACTTGAGACAATTTTCTCTCGGTATTATATCTAACAAAAAGAACTCCTCCTCCCCCAATACAAAACATAAATAGATAAATAAACATGTTAAAAAAAATGTGCCTTACATATTGGACCACCGTCTTCTCTTCCTTCTCAAAGACTCGACTCGACTCTATATATACCATTCATCTCCATTTCCACCGAGTATGATAGTATCTAGAATACAGAATTGATGTTCCAAAATTTCTCTCCAACCCTATTGTCTTGTTAAGTGTTGTGAATCTTAGGTGGCTCCTATGTGGCATGAGCCACAAGACAATGTCTTGTTTATGTGGCAAAACTATATCTCAAAAGACAATGAGATAGAAAAACTCTCTCCAATGCAAAAGTATTGAGGAGACAATAAAAAGTATTTTTTCCAACTTCCGAGGCAACTCCTCCACTTCTTCAACTTTTTTATAAATATTTCTATTCATAATTGATGATGTGGAGACAAAGTCATTGTGAAGTGCATTGTCTAGATCTAGACAACCAACTTCACATTCTCCTTGCCATGCATTGCCATGTCAACTTCATGTTTTATTCTACATTTGCATTGGAGAAGAATTTTTGGAATGAAAGTTTGTCATTCCTATGTGGCAACCATTTTTTCTAAACTCACAATAGGGTTGGAGATGCTCTTACACTTCCCTGAAACTTTCCATTTCATAGCAATCCTCATGAGTTCCCGTGGTGGTGGCATCGAGAGGCGGTTCATTAGTCCCACCCCTGGAAGCCGTGGCTTAGCTTGGTTTTCACTTCTTCCGGCCCGTGTTCTTGGGCCACAGTAGAAACAGAGACAGGGTCAACATTGGAATAAACGACCAAACTTTACAACAGTTTTCTCCTACGTGTTCACTTGCATCACACAACGCAAGTAATGCCAATTAACACGGTCCCCGAAACAATGAATTACAAATACAAATATATAGCTACTTCCAACTAGAACTCATCCACCGATCTCGTCTGCATCCATAACTAAATTCATACTATAATTTCACCGATACGGCAAGTTAATCAAAAATGAATGTTTTATCATACAAATGATCGAAGAAAATCTCACCCCGCTGGCGGTGACGACCGGGACGAGAGCGACGTACGTGACCCACACCTCCCTCCGCACTGCCGTCGGATACGCGAACACCGCCGTGAGGAACGGCGTGGTCGCGCCCGCGGCCTGGTTGAAGCTCACCGGCAGGCACCGCGGGGACACGCTGCCGCTGGCGGCGGAGCCGCGGAAGACGAGGCCGAGGGCGGCGATCTTAAAGAACTGGAGGCGGGGGCGGTCGTCCTGCAGATGGACGAGGTGAGCCAGGCGACGCCGACGTAGATGAAGAGGGAGCAGGCGGTCATGTGGCACATGGTGAGGAGGATGGGGTGCGATGCTTGAAGCCGTAGTTGGAGAGGAGGTACATGTTAAGGAGGAGCACGCCGATGTTGGAGAAGTACCAGCAGGTCACCAGGACGATGGTGAACAGCCGGCCGGTCGGCAATGGCGGGGAGGTGTTCCCTTTGCTGCTCATGTAGGAAAATTTATGAGTTTGTTAGGGTTAGGGTTAGGGTTAGGGTTTGGGCTCCGGTTGGAGAAGTAGAAGAAGAAGAAGGATCCAGAGAATGGACATGAGAATTGTGTGGGACTTGAGGGGAGAGGCTTGTTAGAGTAGTTGGAGAGAGTTAAATTATTTTATTTTATTTTTGAGAAAATTTGAGTGGCACCCCACTTTTGTTACGCTTATTTAAGGTGCACCCCACATGTTTACATGAATGTATGACACCCTCCACTTTCAACGTTTTTCGTCCAAGACTAACAGTTGACCGCTTTGACCAATTTTTTTGGACGAAAATACCCCCCTGTCTGTTGTCCTCTTTCCCGCGTCAACTGTTCGTCTGCCCCCGCCGTGCTCGGCCCCCCTCCAAGGCGTCGCCGCACCCCCCCCCCCTCCCCGACCTCGCCGCACCCCCCCCCCCCCCGGCCATCACCACCACCACCACTACCACCATCACCACCATCATCACCACCATCACCCATCATCACCATCAACACCCCTCCTCCCGCACGGTGGCAGCAGCGGCGCGCGGTGGCAGCGGTGGCGCGCGGTGGTAGCAGCGGCGTGCGGTGTAGTGCCCCGTCCCGCGAAGTCAATCGGAGGAATCGAAACGCCGACGGCGTTCGAACTTGGCCTTACAACGGCGACTTAAAGACATCGCTCAGGTGGGGTAGTTTCGGTGAACTTGCCTCATCTCAGCCTTCACTTAATAATTCGTCTATTTTCAACTTGCACAAGTAGGCTAATATAAAAGCTACGAACGCACATAGCTAAGGGAGTAATTCCGACCCGTCGGAATGTCTTAGAACATGGAAAAATGGTCCCACGGTCTCAATAGAAGTCGGCTCAGCGTGCTTTTAAAACGACACTCGATCCTTCGTCCCGTGGCTTGGGAGAAGAAAAGTTGGTATTCAACACAAACGATGAGTTAGCCTAAGTGAATAGGCGTCGCCCGCATAAATGCTGTATAAAGCATGCACGTTTCCACTGCGCAAGGCTTGGCATAGCCTTGGCTCGTCCCTCGGGTTAAGTTGTAGGCTTGAGTAAGTTAGGCAAAGTTATGCCGGTCGACCTAAAGTCATTCCAAGTGCCATCTCGTTCGTTCTGCGGTTGTCAAGTCAAATAGTCCCACGATCTCACGGGCCGTCATATAACGTATGACTTGGGTGATAGCGTCGCGTAAAACGTAATTCAGTTAAAGGCACGAGCCACGGTTGGCACGATGTAAAGTTAACCATGGCCCATGGCACTTAAGGAATACGTTTTGTTCAAGTTAAGTTGGAAGGCTACGTAGTAGTCGTTCCCTCGAGTTCAAAGAAGTTCGAGGCGGTCCCTCGGTTGGGAGCCTCGTGTCTTGTCCACGTTAAGGTGTTTCGAGGCGGTCCCTCGGTTGGGAGTCTCGCGTTCCTATCCACGTTAAGTATTCAAGGCGGTCCCTCGGTTGGGAGTCTCGCGTTCCTATCCACGTTAAGTATTCGAGGCGGTCCCTCGGTTGGGAGTCTCGCGTTCCTATCCACGTTGAGTATTCGAGACGGTCCCTCGGTTGGGAGTCTCGCGTTCGTATCCACGTTAAGAAGTTCGAGGCGGTCCCTCGGTTGGGAGTCTCGCGGTCCCGAGGCACGTTATGCCAAGTTTGGTTCAGAGCACGATTTGCTAAGTATAGTTCCAGTCGTACCAACAAATAGGCCATACATTTACGTGAGTCTAGATGTCTCGTAGGTGCGCGGTCATTGGACACCTTGTCGACAAGGATTTCTGCCTAGACTGGTTATACGCCGGGGCACCGGGCCCAGTCGTCCTAGGAGGTAGACGTTATAGCAACGCATGCTTTTATTGCGTGGGTAGTCGGGGGC
The DNA here is from genome assembly GCA_029216955.1 of Iris pallida. Taxonomy (NCBI): domain Eukaryota; kingdom Viridiplantae; phylum Streptophyta; class Magnoliopsida; order Asparagales; family Iridaceae; genus Iris; species Iris pallida. Next base: position 3,591,643 of record JANAVB010006599.1, read on the forward strand.
TTTCCATGGGGCTAGCTTCCTTGCATCGAAGGACCCGCCGCCTACCCGAGCTATGTCCGCGATGGCTTGTCATGCCAGTGGCCTTTCATATAGATAATTGGCGTGCTACGCGGCGAATCCGCATGCACGGTGTCGATCGTGACAAAGGAAGCGTAAGCACGGTATGCGGTGTGTTGTGAAATATGTGCTCGGTTGCACCCAAAGTATTATAAAGCCTACGATTCGGCTATACGTAAAGACACGTGCTTCGGCACGAGATATGGCGTCGTACTTGAGTTCTCAACACCGGTTCCATAAGTTTGGTGAGTCGTTGCGCATTAAGTCGAGAAGGGCCGTAAGGCGAGTTTGGATAAGTCAGGTTACGCTGCGAGGCACGGCCTCGATGTTTGAGGCACGGGCAATTATTCGACACGACCTAGTCGTTACATCCAAGAGTATGGTACGAAAGACAAGTATGAGTCGGTACGTTGACAATACAAGCACGAGAAAGGCCTAGAGGCAAAGTATGGGTACGTTATTAGTGCAAGGCACGGAGATGGTCTAAAGATACTAAATAGGTCGAGCGTCGGTCCTAAAATCGATCCTAAGGCAAGACTAGAAAGACAAATCGTAAAGGGGGCTTGTATTGCACAAAGTAAATGAACGTGTCGGTTTTGTATGGATGGACGAGGAGCTCACTCCACCAGTACAGTGGTACTGACACCCACACAGTTTCCATGTGCAGGCACAGGTAGAAGCTCGTGGCGCGGAGCTCGCTTGGATGCGTCGAGGCACGAAGTTCCTTGGCGATTCGAAGCGTGCGGCCGCATGGATTCGAAGACTTATACGGGACATAATGTATGGACATCGCCTTCCGAAGCTTCCGTTGGATCGACAAACATGTATCGAGAGATGAGAGAGAGCTGAGCGATTTGTAATGTGAGATGAGTGGATTTGAGTGATTGTAATCTTGGCCTTGTGCCCCCAATGTAACCGTTGTTTCAATATCAATAAAAGAGCTTCTTTGAATAACTTGTGTTTGTTCTAAATTTTCGCTGCGTGTTCAATGTCTCTGCTTGGGACTTGTGCGACGACCCCGTCGCAGCCGCTGTAATCGGCCGTTATGGAACCCGCCTTGCACGAGCGCAATCTAGACTCGTGCGGCATCACGCCTTAGCGAGGACGATCGCTCCTACGGGAGCGGGGCGTGACATATGGTATCAGAGCACGGCTTTACGTCCTTGGACTATCGATTGAATTCTTTAACTTCGTTGTTCCGCGAACTCTGAATGTTGCTTCCGCAAGTCGATATCGTTGGTGCGCTCTCTCTCAAACGTCCCTCGGCATGTCCATACAATAAGTCTAATATTTTTGAAATCTCGTACAAGCGTTCCATCGAACGCATCGGTAGGCCATCGCCGGATACGTTGGTTGGCCTTTGGGCCGAACGGTGCCGACCTTGAGTTGATAAGAAAACACGTGCTAAAGTTTGCAAGTCGTGTGCATGCCTAACGAGTCCTACGTCGACATTAGAAAATGAGCACGCAAAGTCGGAGTATAGTCCATACGGGATGGTTATGCACACGGCCTTTTGGCTAAGTTGTGTTTCGTATCGCGCACCTCGACTTATTGGTGCAAACGAATTGTGAGTGATATCAAGTATCGCTCGATCGGGAAAGGAGATACACTTAGAGTGTCTATCGATAGGAACGCTATCGAGCTAACGCTTAGGCGTACACGAAGGATTGATTGGGATTTTGAGGATTGTGCGAACGACTAGTGCGTCGATACGAATGTGATTGAGGACTAGATCGGATGGCTCGAACCCGAGTGGTGTATGGACGTTATAGAAATTGTTCGAGCAGAACCAGAGGATTTACGGATAGTACGAGTATGTCGACAAGCGATGATATCGCAAAGCCTTAGAACGAGTAGCGCTTAGTTGGTTATGATTCGAAAATCGTAAATGAGATATCGTCCGAACGATTTGTAAATGATAGTGCGAGTTACGAAATGGTTGAATGGAAATTCTAAACGATAGAATAAATGGATGACTTGATTGGATACGGATAGTATACGAAAAGTTAGCACGACGGGAAGATAGCGTGCACGAAAGGTTTGACTTAGAAGTTACGCAAACGACTCTAAGAATTGAAATCGATGTGCTCGATGGTTTGAGTTAGCAAGGAATGATGCAAATTGAAGAAATACGTTGGTCGATGACTTAAGATCGACGGATAAACGATACGTGAATTTGGGTTGAAGAAATTGATGATGTAAACGATTCGAGGAGATAATCCAGTCGGACGATAGCATCATTCGTACGACTCAGAATTCGTTGCAAACGAAGATCGTCAGGTTACGTATATCGTCGATGGTATTGAGGCGTATCAAAGATGATATGCGATAACTCGGGGGTACTCTGATTCGGTGAATAACGATCGTGCAAGTGCTATTATTCGGTTGGACGCTATACTTAGTACTTTGGATGAAAGTGATCGTGTTTTGATGGTTACGCGGATAACCACAGCGTCGATGATCTTGTCTTGTACGAGCGCAACTCTAGCCTCGCACATGCGTTGCGTCGGATTTGGGGCGATCGTTCCGTGTGAGCGCTGACATGGTGATTCATGTCGCGGGAATGATCGAACTCGAAAAATTTGGCTGCGGCAACTTCGATTGTCCCGACTTGTTGGTTTGATGCGAAGGAGAACTCGAGAATGTTCGGACTTGTGATTGACGATGGATTAAAACTTGAGGATTGAGTAGGTCCAATCCGCGCATCAAGAATGAACGAGTCTAGACACGAAACAAGAGTTACGCCCCGATGAGAATGATTATTCCGTGGGAGCGTTGCATGGTGATTCATGAACCACCGTGGATAATCTGACTAGCGTGAGATCGGAGCGTGGCATACTGTTAAGTCAGACGACCTTGTGATCGATTACGTGAATTGGAATAGATGATTTCAAAAACGTGAAATGTGAATTACGGTTTAGAGATGAATGATGTCATAACGTGCTTGATTTAAGAATAAATGATATGTGGACTATGTCGAATGTGTGCAAGAAGATAGACGCTACAAAACGGATTGATGAACGAACAATATTGATACGATGTGGAATTGGATAAAAATGTGAGTCACCGTAGAATGGCTTTACTGAACGACTCGTACCCCGAACGACGAATATTGGGATGTGCGTAGGAAATCGATGCTCGATGTTTAGAAATCGGAGTGATGCGAGCTTGGGTAGAAAACCTCGTACCATCGATTTGGCTTGACCTTAGGATGGGGTCAGTATTGATATCGTTGTTTGGGAACTATGATTCCAGTGCTGACGAAAAGACTTAGCCTAGCGGTTAGGCAGACGTCCCGATGCAAAGCGATAGGAGTTACGGAGGCACCACTCGTGAGTCTCGGTTGACATGCACGTATATCAGGGACGCCCGAATATGTGCACGATTCGACTCGAGTGGTGATGGCGGATTCTCTATCACGAGGCTTGGTTGAAATGCATGTATTTTGGGGACGCCTGGAATATGTGCACGATCCAACTAAGTGATACGTTGAATCAAGTGAGACTTGAGGAACGGAAAAGTGTCGAGGATCTTGAAATCGTGAGTTTCGAAGAAATGTTGACGGTAATGTGATCATTGATTTGAAATGAGTTCGAATGTTAGTTGATCGATTGGTGTACCTTACGACTAAGTTAACGATAAGCGCGAGCGTGGCTCGGAATCAAAGAAACGCGTAGGCGGAGTGTATACGATTAAGTCTTGGCCATAGAAATGGTAGGATGGTTTGCCTTCAGGAAAGTCTCGAGGACGAGACTTGTTCTGAGTGGTGTATGTTGTAGTGCCCCGTCCCGCGAAGTCGATCGGAGGAATCGAAACGCCGACGGCGTTCGGACTTGGCCTTACAACGGCGACTTGAAGACATCGCTCAGGTGGGGTAGTTTCGGTGAACTTGCCTCATCTCAGTCTTCACTTAATAATTCGTCTATTTTCAACTTGCACAAGTAGGCTAATATAAAAGCTACGAACGCACATAGCTAAGGGAGTAATCCCGACCCGTCGGAATGTCTTAGAACATGGAAAAATGGTCCCACGGTCTCAATAGAAGTCGGCTCAGCGTGCTTTTAAAACGACACTCGATCCTTCGTCCCGTGGCTTGGGAGAAGGAAAGTTGGTATTCAACACAAACGATGAGTTAGCCTAAGTGAATAGGTGTCGCCCGCATAAATGCTGTATAAAGCATGCACGTTTCCACTGCGCAAGGCTTGGCATAGCCTTGGCTCGTCCCTCGGGTTAAGTAGTATGCTTGAGTAAGTTAGGCAAAGTTATGTCGGTCGACCTAAAGTCATTCCAAGTGCTATCTCGTTCGTTCTGCGGTTGTCAAGTCAAATAGTCCCACGATCTCACGGGCCGTCATATAACGTATGACTTGGGTGATAGCGTCGCGTAAGACGTAATTCAATTAAAGGCACGAGCCACGGTTGGCACGATGTAAAGTTAACCACGGCCCATGGCACTTAAGGAATATATTTTGTTCAAGTTAAGTTGGAAGGCTACGTAGTAGTCGTTCCCTCGAGTTCAAAGAAGTTCGAGCCGGTCCCTCGGTTGGGAGCCTCGCGTCCTGTCCACGTTAAGGTGTTTCGAGGCGGTCCCTCGGTTGGGAGTCTCACGTTCCTATCCACGTTAAGTATTCGAGGCGGTCCCTCGGTTGGGAGTCTCGCGTTCCTATCCACGTTAAGTATTCGAGGCGGTCCCTCGGTTGGGAGTCTCGCGTTCCTATCCACGTTGAGTATTCGAGACGGTCCCTCGGTTGGGAGTCTCGCATTTCTATCCACGTTAAGAAGTTCGAGGCGGTCCCTCGGTTGGGAGTCTCGCGGTCCCGAGGCACGTTATGCCAAGTTTGGTTCAGAGCACGATTTGCTAAGTATAGTTCCAGTCGTACCAACAAATAGGCCATGCATTTACGTGAGTCTAGATGTCTCGTAGGTGCGTGATCATTGGACACCTTGTCGACAAGGATTTCTGCCTAGACTGGTTATACGCCGGGGCACCGGGCCCAGTCGTCCTAGGAGGTAGACGTTATAGCAACGCATGCTTTTATTGCGTGGGTAGTCGGGGGCTTTCCATGGGGCTAGCTACCTTGCATCGAAGGACCCGCCGCCTACCCGAGCTATGTCCGCGATGGCTTGTCATGCCAGTGGCCTTTCATATAGATAATTGGCGTGCTACGCGGCGAATCCGCATGCACGGTGTCGATCGTGACAAAGGAAGCGTAAGCACGGTATGCGGTGTGTTGTGAAATGTGTGCTCGGTTGCACCCAAAGTATTATAAAGCCTACGATTCGGCTATACGTAAAGACACGTGCTTCGGCACGAGATATGGCGTCGTACTTGAGTTCTCAACACCGGTTCCATAAGTTTGGTGAGTCGTTGCGCGTTAAGTCGAGAAGGGCCGTAAGGCGAGTTTGAATAAGTCAGGTTATGTTGCGAGGCACGGCCTCGATATTTGAGGCACGGGCAAGTATTCGACACGACCTAGTCGTTACATCCAAGAGTATGGTACGAATGTAATGCCTGTTGTTCGTATTACGTATTTAAGAATACGTGTACGTATTTTATCTCGTATTGGCCATGGTTCATATTGGTTTGGGTTGGCTTGGGTTGGTTCGGCTAGGCTTGATTAGCCTTGGTTCATCATGAACCAAGGGTGAACCCCCTACCTACCACAACCAACCCCATTTATTAACCTCTTCCCATTCTCTCTCCTCATTATTTCCTTTCTTCTTCATTACTCTCCACCACCAACCAAGAAAACCCTAGCCTAGGCAAGTGCAATCTTGCTTCATGAAGAAACCTACCATTTTTATTGTTCTAACCTCTTCTTTGCAACTTTCTAATCCACATTAGAACTTGTCATTTTCTATTTTGAAGCTTGGATTTTTGTAGATCTAGAATTTAGTCATTTTCAGATTTTTATGGTTTTGATCTATTAAATTCCCTTGTTTTCAAGTTTTGATGGTTCCATGTGGTAGATAATTTCCTTCTACCCAATTTTGACCTTTGGAAAGTTGGATTTGGACTTGTTTTGACCAAGTTATGGACTTTGGAAGCTTAGGGTTCAACCATGGAGTTCCTGCTGTTTGGAGAAGACAGTGAGCAGTGCACGAGCTTTTTAGCTTACGTTACTGAGCTGTGCGCGCTCTTTAGCGCAGCGCAGTAGATCCCATACGCTGCCTTTTGGAGGCGTATGACTCGCATACGCTCGCTTGCTTGACAAGGAGTCGTATGGAGTCCATATGCTGCCTTTTTGGAGCGTATGACTTGCATACGCTCACTTGGATAGCCATGAGTCGTATGGAGTCCATACGCTGCCTTTTGGAGCGTATGTCTTGCATACGCTCGCTTGTGTGACAAGGAGTCGTATGAAGTTCATACGCTGCCTTTTTGGAGCGTATGTCTTGCATACGCTCACTTGTGTGACAAGGGGTCGTATGGACCTCATACGCTTACCTGAGCGTAGGCTTACCTGAGCGTAGGCTTACCTGAGCGTAGCTTGACTTGAGCGTAGCCTGACCTGAGCGTATGACTTTTGCACTGAGCGTATGGCCTTGGCTGACTTGGTCTTATGTCAGCATGTCATTTTAGTTTTATTTTCCTTAAGCTTGGCTCTTCTATAGCCCTGTATATTGATATTTTATTAGATATTTTACGCCCCATTTTATATCCTTACGTCTTTTGTCATGAACTTGATAATCATGAATTTATTTAATAGGTTTGTTAATAATAATTGAACACGGCATGGCAGGACAAGCATACCTGACATGATTATCTCGAATTGCTGTTGCGATGGCTAACGTGACATGACCTGACAAGAATGACTAACCTGGACATCGTGGATAATTTCGTTTGCACAATAAACCAGTATTGTCTTGCATCATGTCTAGGATGGGATCCCTGAGTACCACGGTCAGGGATACCTACTGTAATTAACTAAGAGTAATACACTAGAATAATTCAGTAGACATGAAGAGATTCCCAGCTACAGGCAATCCTGTTATCTGGGCACATTAAGTGGACTTGTAGCGTACCGACGAGTAGGGCACACTTCCAGCACCACAGTCATGTGGTGCATCCTTCATAAATGGACATTCGACCTGGATAACTTGGATGGTCTGCAGGGCTTGTGGCTGTTGAAATAATCTTATTGCATCTTGCTAGTAACTAGGCCTGTGATAACCCTAGCTAGTTAAAGTATCAAGCCGTACTTTTGATTGGCCGTGATTGATTGGATGAAGTTATTCCGGCTTAGTCTTATCCTGATCCTGTACAAGATCGTGACAAGATACGATTATTGATGCTTGCCTTAACAATAACGATCGGGGGACCAGTTCTGTTCAGGCGAAGGGTTACAACTCCGATCCTTGTTTGGTTTAAGGGTTGTAACCTGGCTCCCGGAGCAGTTCTGTGTCTTTCCTTCGGTTATTGTCTTATTTGTACCCCGTGCCATGCTTGTCATATTCTATCTTACTTCAGCAACATGATTATCTATAATGGCCTTAACAATAAAGATCAGGAGTCCAGTTCTGTTCAGGCGAAGGGTTACGACCCCGGTCCTTGTTTGGTTTAAGGGTTGTAACCTGGCTCTCGGAGCAGTTCTGTGTCTTCTCTTCGTTTATTATCTTATTACCTTATCCATAATATTGAGACGGATTTCCATTCAGGTGAAGGATTGCAACCCCGGTCCTTATTTGGTTTAAGGGTTGTAGTCTGGCTACTTGAATGGTTTCCTCGTACTCAATTATTGTTGTTATTTCTGATAATTTAACTTTAATGTTCCTTACTATATGCTGGTTTTAGTTTCTAAGTGAAGCCTCCTTTGTGGCACTTGCTCTTTCTGGGGTCTGACCCAGCTGGTTTTGTGTGACCAGATATCGGAGCAGCTCCCGAGGATCTACCGATCTTCCAGCCAGATGGTGACCACTAGACGGAACCCTGGCAACGAGTGGATTTCTTTTTGTCCTCCCACTTATTTGTAAAAATTATTCTTTTGAGGCGTTTAGCCGGCGAGCACGTGTTAGCTCGATTGCATCTTTATTTACTGTCTGCCTACGGGCTGTAACATGATTGACAGATCCTATGATTGATCATGTATGACTGAACTCTTGCTAGTCCTGGCATTTTGTACGACTAGCTTCATGATCATCCAATATGTAATGTATGGGACGCCTTGCTATTATATATTTGGTGCTCTGACATCTTGTAATTACTATTGCTTGCTTGTGATTGAGACAATAGGCTTATTCATGACCTTAGGAGACTGCTGGCTTGTAGTTAAACCCTCATGTATCTAGACAACCGTGACCGTATAGTGAGATGGATTACATTTCATATACGTAGCTGGCTATGTCTGCCCCCGCCCTCTAGTATTCTGGTTCTGGGGCGTGACATGGTTTAAGTGGTGGCCCATGCAGGTCTTGTAAATCAAGATATGTGAGGGTTTACTGAATAGATGTCTCAATCAGTATTCGTCCTTGATCTCTGCTCGTATCTTCTGAATCCCTGGATTCTTGTCCTGATCATATGCTTGTATCGTTGATCTGTCCTGGTCCTTCCTTATTGTTCCCTATGTCGTCTTCTTCAGCGGCATTGTTCGTGGTCCTACTGACCAGCAAGGCGGAGCACCTCCCGCGGACCAGCAGCAACCTGGAGATCAAGCCCAGCATTCCGGAGTAGCCTCTAGAGTCGTGCCTTCTGGCGAAGAGCCACCAGTCCAGCCAGTTCAACCAGTAGAACATGATGACGGCACTTTGGTAGGACTCGTCAGGACCTTGATAGCTTCCCAAGACCGGCGTGGAGATACCTTGCACCAGGCAGTGACGGATGCTTTGACCCGGGGTGGTCATCAGGGTAACAGCGCGGCCAACAGCTTCAAGCGCCTGAACCCTCCATTCTTCGACGGCAGCGAAGATGCGATCGCCGCGGATGCTTGGCTTCAGGATACCGAAGTGATTCTAGAAGCAGCCAGGACTCCAGAAAACGAGAAGGTGGCCGTAGTGCGCCTGCAGTTGTTAGATCTTGCCCGCAGTTGGTGGGCGACACAGGCCGAGGGATTAGTGGCACCTATTGCTTGGGCAGTGTTCAGAGAGAGATTTCAGACGAAGTATTTTGATGCTGTGGCTCGGTATGACTTGCAGATGAGGTTTACCAACCTGAAGCAAGGAGGCAGAACAGTCGATGGTTATGCATCTGAGTTTTCTAGACTTTGCTCCCACCTTGGTGGCAACCGAGTTTGATAGGGCCCAGCGGTTCCAGCAGGGGCTGCATTTGGAGATTTTACTAGCAGTTGAGCAGTTCGAAAACCAGACGTTCGATGCAGTATTAAGGGCGGCTAGGAGGCATGAGTACACCTCCCAGCGGATCGTGGATAGGACCGGAGGTAGGAAGCGGTCCCACAGTCAGATGCACCAATCATCAGCTCCAGCCCCGGCAGCTAGAGGTTTAACTATTGGAACTCTGAGGCGGGCGGCCTCGGTGACGTCGGTTCAGCATTCTACCCCGACGCACCCTCAGCAACAGAAGCAGAAGCAGTCTTCCGCAGTGGGATGTTCACACTGCGGGAAGCCAGGGCATGTGGTGTCAGAGTGTCGCAGAGCACAGGGATTGTGCTTGGTTTGTGGTGCCCCGGACCACAGGGTTGGAAACTGCCCGAACAGGGGGAGTTCATCAGCTTTCTCTGGTCCTTCAGTTAAAGGACCAGCGCCAGTCCAGCAGCAGCAGCAGTTGCAGTACCCGCTCCCGAGGCCATTGCTGACGCAGGCCCAGGCATTCTAGCAGCAGAGACCGCAGCAGTATGCTCAGGCCCAAGCCCTGATCCAGAGCAGGCAGAGGAATTTTCAGCAGAGGGGACCTGCCCCTAGAGGACATGGTCAAGTGCTGGCCTTGACCATAGGAGAAGAAGGAGTAACACCAGGTGAGGTAGTGGCAGGTACTATTCTAATCAATACCTTTCCAGCTTCAGCTTTATTTGATTCTGGTGCATCGCATTCATTTATGTCTGCACGATTCGCGACACGGATAGGATTGGAGCCCGAGTCGTTATCAGTAAGACTCAATATACTCACTGGTAACGGACTTGTGGGAGTCGATAGAGTATTTTCCTCGTGTCGAATCGTAGTTAGCAGTAGAGAGTTTTCCGCTAGATTGATAGAATTCCCGATGGCCGATTATGATGTAGTCTTAGGGATGGATTGGTTGAGGGACCAGTATGCTAGGATAGACTGCCGCATTGGCAGGGTTGTTTTTAGCATTCCAGGAGAACCGGAGTTTTCTTTCTCTCGAGGCGAGGTTGAGCCTTCTCCTCCAGTATTGCGGATGGCAGTAGCAGCAGTTCAATTGCCCAGGATAGTGGATGAGTTCCCAGATGTTTTTCCAGAAGAGCTTCCAGGTATGTCGCCAGAGCGGAAGATTGAGTTTACCATAGACTTGATTCCCGGGACAGCCCCGGTGTCAGAGAGAGTCTACAGGATGGCACCATCAGAGTTGGAGATCTTGTACAAGATGATTGAAGAGCTTAGAACCAAGGGATTCATTCGTGCTAGTGGATCGCCTTGGGGAGCCCCGATGCTTCTTGTGAAAAAGAAGGATGGTACATCCAGATTATGTGTAGATTATCGTACCTTGAACTCAGTGACAATCAAGAACAGATACCCTCTCCCGAGGATAGATGACTTGTTTGATCAACTTAAAGGGGCAGCTGTATTCTCGAAGATTGACTTGCGCTCAGGATATCATCAGATCAGAGTTAGAGAGCAGGACATCCCGAAGACAGCTTTCAGATCGAGATACGGGCATTGGGAGTTCCTTGTTATGCCATTTGGAGTAACCAATGCACCGGCAGTATTCATGGACCTCATGAATCGCATTTTCATGCCTTACTTGGATCAGTTTGTGATCGTATTCCTAGACGACATTCTGGTCTACAGCAAGAATGAGGCAGAGCATGAGCTGCATCTCAGGGTTGTTCTTGAGATACTCAGGGAGCACCAGTTATATGCCAAGTTCAGTAAATACGAGTTCTGGCTCGACCGCATTTCGTACTTGGGTCATATCATCACTAGAGGGGGAGTAGAAGTGGATCCCCAGAAGATCGTGGCCATTGAGTCATGGCCGGTGCCCAGCACAGTTGCAGAGGTTCGTAGTTTTCTTGGATTGGCTGGCTACTACCGACGATTTGTTTCGGACTTCGCTCGGATCTCGGCGCCGCTGACCCAGTTGACCCGCAAGGATGCACAGTTTGCTTGGACAGCAGAGTGCCAGAAATCTTTTGAGAAGTTAAAGCGAGGCTTAATGACGGCTCCTATTTTCACGCTTTCTGATGGGACCGGAGGATTTTCGGTATACTGTGACGCTTCAGGCAGAGGTTTAGGATGTGTTCTGATGCAGCATGGGAAGGTAATAGCTTATGCATCACGGCAACTTCGTGATCATGAGAGGAATTACCCAACCCATGACTTGGAGCTGGCAGCAGTGGTGTTTGCACTCAAGTTATGGAGGCACTGTTTGTATGGAGATAGGGTGGAGATCTTCACCGACCACAAGAGCCTGAAATATGTTTTCACCCAGAAAGATCTTAACATGCGTCAGAGGAGATGGCTGGAGCTACTTGTGGATTATGATGTCAACCTGCAGTATCATCCTGGAAAGGCCAATGTTGTTGCGTATGCATTGAGCAGGAGAGCGGGAGCTTATTTTCTAACAGTGCAACCAGAGCTGTTAGCAGATCTTCAGAAAATGGATATTGAAGTTGTTCTCCCTTCTAGTGTGGCCTTAATGGCCAGTATGCAAGTTCAGTCCACTATAGTCGAAAGGATCCGGATGGCACAGTCGACAGATTCCATGCTTCAGCGACTCAGAGCAGAGTGTGAGGCGGGACGAAGACCAGAGTTATGCGTTCATGAGGATGGTACACTTCGACACGGTAAGCGTCTTTGTGTACCCAGCGGAAATATCCGGCAGGAGGTCATGGCAGAAGCTCATAGTTCACAGTATTCCATCCATCCGGGCAGTACGAAGATGTACCGTGATATCCGGCAGCATTTCTGGTGGAATGGCATGAAGCGGAAGATAGCTCGGTTTGTCTCTCGGTATTTGGTTTGCCAACAAGTTAAAGCTGAACATCAGAGACAGGCAGGACTGCGTCAGCCCTTACCGATTCTAGAGTGGAAGTGGGAGCATGTGACCATGGATTTCATGACTGGATTACCTAGATCCCCAGCTGGTAGAGATGCTATTTGGGTTATAGTTGACCGGCTCACGAAAGTGGCTCACTTTCTTCCATTCAGAGTTGGTCAGTCGACGGCTCAGCTAGCGGTGATGTATCTTAGACAGATTGTCAGATTGCACGGTGTGCCAGTTAGCATCACCTCGGACCGAGATTCCAGATTTACATCGCACTTTTGGCGTAGCCTGCAGGCGAGTTTAGGAACTCATCTCCAGTTCAGTTCAGCATATCATTCGCAGACAGATGGTCAGTCAGAGCGCACGATCCAGACTCTTGAAGACATGTTGCGGTCTTGCACACTTGACTTCGGTGGTTCATGGAAAGATCACTTGCACCTGGTGGAATTCTTGTACAATAATAGTTTCCAGGCTAGTATCCAGATGGCCCCGTTCGAGGCGCTGTATGGCAGGAAGTGCAGATCCCCGCTATCCTGGAATGATGTTGGAGAAAGACAGATGCTTGGTCCAGAATTGATTGCTCAGACCATTGAAGTGGTCAGAAGGGTCAGAGATCATCTTCGAGTTGCCCAAGATCGCCAGCGTCATTGGGCCGATTCTCATCGGCGCCCTCTCGAGTTTTCGGTCGGCGATCATGTATTCCTGAGGATTTTGCCCAACCGCGACGTCATTCATTTCGACGTACGGGAAAAGCTTAGTCCTAGGTATATAGGGCCATTCGATATCCTAGAGCGAGTAGGAGATGTATCCTATCGTCTCGCTCTTCCGCCGTCGCTAAGCGAGGTGCATGACGTGTTCCATGTATCCCAATTACGACGGTATATCCCGGACCCGAGCCACATCCTGGATCATTCGGAATTGGTTGTTGGTACCAACCTTTCGTATGAGGAGAGGCCCGTGTCTATATTGGACCGAAGAGAGAAGATCCTCAAGAACAAGACTATCAAGTTAGTCCGAGTTGCTTGGGGTCATCACTCTTTGGGAGAGTCAATGTGGGAGCGTGAGGAAGATATCCGATCGCGGTATCCCGACTTGTTTGACTCATGAGGTATAATGTCTTCCATATGCCTCATGTCTTCGATTTCTTGCTTGAATGAGTGATTGCTTGCCTAGTTATAGTTTGCATGTAATTAGTATAACTTGTTCTAGTCTCTCTAACATCTTAATTAAATTCCGAGGACGGAATTCTTTTAAGGTGGGTAGAGTTGTAATGCTTGTTGTTTGTATTACGTATTTAAGAATACGTGTACGTATTTTATCTCGTATTGGCCATGGTTCATCTTGGTTTGGGTTGGCTTGGGTTGGGTTGGTTCGGCTAGGCTTGATTAGCCTTGGTTCATCATGAACCAAGGGTGAACCCCCTACCTACCACAACCAACCCCATTTATTAACCTCTTCCCATTCTCTCTCCTCATTATTTCCTTTCTTCTTCATTACTCTCCACCACCAACCAAGAAAACCCTAGCCTAGGCAAGTACAATCTTGCTTCATAAAAAAACCCACCATTTTTATTGTTCTAACCTCTTCTTTGCAACTTTCTAATCCACATTAGAACTTGTCATTTTCTATTTTGAAGCTTGGATTTTTGTAGATCTAAAATTTAGTCATTTTCGGATTTTTATGGTTTTGATCTATTAAATTCCCTTGTTTTCAAGTTTTGATGGTTCCATGTGGTAGAGAATTTCCTTCTACCCAATTTTGACCTTTGGAAAGTTGGATTTGGACTTGTTTTGACCAAGTTATGGACTTTGGAAGCTTAGGGTTCAACCATGGAGTTCCTGCTGTTTGGAGAAGACAGTGAGCAGTGCGCGCTCTTTAGCGCAGCACAGTAGACCCCATACGCTACCTTTTGGAGGCGTATGACTCGCATACGCTCGCTTGCTTGACAAGGAGTCGTATGGAGTCCATACGCTGCCTTTTTGGAGCGTATGACTTGCATACGCTCACTTGGATAGCCATGAGTCGTATGGAGTCCATACGCTGCCTTTTGGAGCGTATGTCTTGCATACGCTCGCTTGTGTGACAAGGAGTCGTATGAAGTTCATACGCTGCCTTTTTGGAACGTATGTCTTGCATACGCTCACTTGTGTGACAAGGGGTCGTATGGACCTCATACGCTTACCTGAGCGTAGGCTTACCTGAGCGTAGCTTGACTTGAGCGTAGCCTGACCTGAGCGTATGACTTTTGCACTGAGCGTATAGCCTTGGCTGACTTGGTCTTATGTCAGCATGTCATTTTGGTTTTATTTTCCTTAAGCTTGGCTCTTCTATAGCCCTGTATATTGATATTTTATTAGATATTTTATGCCCCATTTTATATCCTTACGCCTTTTGTCATGAACTTGATAATCATGAATTTATTTAATAGGTTTGTTAATAATAATTGAACACGGCATGGCAGGACAAGCATACCTGACATGATTATCTCGAATTGCTGTTGCGACGGCTAACGTGACATGACCTGACAAGAATGACTAACCTGGACACCGTGGATGATTTCGTTTGCACAATAAACCAGTATTGTCTTGCATCATGTCTAGGATGGGATCCCTGAGTACCACGGCCAGGGATACCTACTGTAATTAACTAAGAGTAATACACTAGAATAATTCAGTAGACATAAAGAGATTCCCAGCTACAGGCAATCCCGTTATCTGGGCGCATTAAGTGGACTTGTAGCCTACCGACGAGTAGGGCACACTTCCAGCACACAGTCATGTGGTGCATCCTTCATAAATAGACATTCGACCTGGATAACTTGGATGGTCTGCAGGGCTTGTGGCTGTTGAAATAATCTCATTGCATCTTGCTAGTAACTAGGCCTGTGATAACCCTAGCTAGTTAAAGTATCAAGCCGTACTTTTGATTGGCCGTGATTGATTGGATGAAGTTATTCCAGCTTAGTCTTATCCTGATCTTGTGCAAGATCGTGACAAGACACGATTATTGATGTTTGCCTTAACAATAACGATCGGGGGACCAGTTCTGTTCAGGCGAAGGGTTACAACCCCGGTCCTTGTTTGGTTTAAGGGTTGTAACCTGGCTCCCGGAGCAGTTCTGTGTCTTCCCTTCGGTTATTGTCTTATTTGTACCCCGTGCCATGCTTGTCATATTCTATCTTACTTCAGCAACATGATTATCTATAATGGCCTTAACAATAAAGATCAGGAGTCCAGTTCTGTTCAGGCGAAGGGTTACAACCCCGGTCCTTGTTTGGTTTAAGGGTTGTAACCTGGCTCCCGGAGCAGTTCTGTGTCTTCTCTTCATTTATTGTCTTATTACCTTATCCATAGTATTGTGACGGATTTCCATTCAGGTGAAGGATTGCAACCCCGGTCCTTGTTTGGTTTAAGGGTTGTAGTCTGGCTACTTGAATGGTTTCCTCGTACTCAATTATTGTTGTTATTTCTGATAATTTAACTTTAATGTTTCTTACTATATGCTGGTTTTAGTTTCTAAGTGAAGCCTCCTTTGTGGCACTTGCTCTTTCTGGGGTCTGACCCAGCTGGTTTTGTGTGACCAGATATCGGAGCAGCTCCCGAGGATCCACCGATCTTCCAGCCAGATGGTGACCACTAGACGGAACCCTGGCAACGAGTGGATTTCTTTTTGTCCTCACACTTATTTGTAAAAATTATTCTTTTGAGGCGTTTAGCCGACGAGCACGTGTTAGCTCGATTGCATCTTTATTTACTGTCTGCCTACGGGCTGTAACATGATTGACAGATCCTAGGGTTGATCATGTATGACTGAACTCTTGCTAGTCCTGGCATTTTGTACGACTAGCTTCATGATCATCCAATATGTAATGTATGGGACGCCTTGCTATTATATATTTGGTGCTCTGACATCTTGTAATTACTATTGCTTGCTTGTGATTGAGACAATAGGCTTGTTCATGACCTTAGGAGACTGCTGGCTTGTAGTTAAACCCTCATATATCTAGACAGTCGTGACCATATAGTGAGATGGATTCCATTTCATATACGTAGCTGGCTATGTCTGCCCCCGCTCTCCAGTATTCTGGTTCTGGGACGTGACAACGAAAGACAAGTATGAGTAGGTACGTTGACAATACAAGCACGAGAAAGGCCTAGAGGCAAAGTATGGGTACGTTATTAGTGCAAGGCACGGAGATGGTCTAAAGATACTAAATAGGCCGAGCGTCGGTCCTAAAATCGATCCTAAGGCAAGACTAGAAAGACAAATCGTAAAGGGGGCTTGTATTGCACAAAGTAAATGAACGTGTCGGTTTTGTATGGGTGGGCGAGGAGCTCACTCCACCAGTACAGTGGTACTGACACCCACACAGTTTCCATGTGCAGGCACAGGTAGAAGCTCGTGGCACGGAGCTCGCTTGGATGCGTCGAGGCACGAAGTTCCTTGGCGATTCGAAGCGTGCGGCCGTATGGATTCGAAGACTTATATGGGACATAATGTATGGACATCGCCTTCCGAAGCTTCCGCTGGATCGACAAACATGTATCGAAAGATGAGAGAGAGCTGAGCGATTTGTAATGTGAGACGAGTGGATTTGAGTGATTGTAATCTTGGCCTTGTGCCCCCAATGTAACCGTTGTTTCAATATCAATAAAAGAGCTTCTTTGAATAACTTGTGTTTGTTCTAAATTTCCGCTGCGTGTTCAATGTCTCTGCTTGGGACTTCTGTGCGACGACCCATCGCAGCCGCTGTAATCGGCCGTTATGGAACCCGCCTTGCACGAGCGCAATCTAGACTCGTGCGGCATCACGCCTTAGCGAGGATGATCGCTCCTACGGGAGCGGGGCGTGACATGCGGTGGCAGCGGCGGCGCGCGGTGGTAGAAGTGGCGCGCGGTGGCAGCAGCGGCGCGCGGTGGCAGCAACGGCGCGGCGGCGAGCAATGGCAGCAGTGCCGGCGCGGTCGGGGACTGGGAGGGGGCCGGCGTGGTCGGGGACTGGGAGGGGGCCGGCGAGGCCGAGAAGGGGGGAGAAGTGCCGGCGTGGTCGAGGAGGGGGCCGGCGAGGTCGGAGAAGGGGGGAGAATTATCGACGAGGTCGGGGAGGGGGGGTGCGGCGAGGTCTGGAGGGGGGGTGCAACGATGCCGTGGAGGGGGGCCGAGCACGGCGGGAGGCAGCCACGTGTGACGGGGAGGGGTATTTTCGTCCCAAAAAATTGGTCAAAGCGGTCAACTGTTAGTCTTGGACGAAAAACGTTGAAAGTGGGGGGTGTCATACATTCATGTAAACATATGGGGTGCACCTTAAATAAGCGTAACAAAAGTGGGGTGCCACTCAATTTTTTTTTTTCTGGGATCGTGTTTTGCTCCCCTCGATGGACGGAAGTAGAGGCGTCAATCGGACCGGGTCGGTCTGGGTCCAAAGTTGACCGAATTTGATCAATTTCGACCAGATCAGTCCCAAAAAAAAAGGTCGGACAGGGCCCGACTTATAAATGTAAACTCTAAATTCAATCCGGAATCCGGATCCAGACCCGGAAAGCTTCGATCTGGGCCAGATTCGAACGAAATCTGGATCGGGCCGTAGACTGTCCAACTTTATATATATATATATATATATATATATATATATATATATATATATATATATATATATATATATATATATATATATATGCAAATGACTTCTAGCCTAGTGGTTAATATAATATATATATATATATATATATATATATATATATATATATATATATTATATTAACCACTAGGCTAGAAGTCATTTGCATATATATATATATATATATATATATATATATATATATATATATATATATATATATATATATATTGAGGTATCTTTTCTCCAATCCAGGGCGTGCCCCAAAGCCACCCAGCCGTCCAGAGAGGATTCGAACCTGAGACCTATGCCCCCCCCTCCCGCGATCGGAAGTCCCGTCGGGGAGTCCCGCGGAAGCTCCTGTCACGACCCGCACCCACTGTGAGGGTACGAGAACGTAACAACGCCCAGCCTACGCCACAGTGTCGGCGGTAGAACGCTGTCCTAGGTCAATCATCTAACAATAAAAAGGTACATGTACAGTATATACACTCCGAATGGAGGTGACATAACAGAACAGTCTCAATCACATCTAAGGCAGATACAGAATAGTAAAGGTAGATAGAGAGATCAAAAGCACAATGTAATACAAATAAGAGGGAGAAAGTCTAAGTGTCTAAGATAACAACTCAAGAACATCCAGCTCAAAACATATCTCTAAATATAAACTACATCTCAGAACAACAACTGAAATTCAAATAACAATGCTGAAAGAAAAGCTAAAGCCTAGCTATCTAGCCTAGACTCTGGGAGTAGCATCCTGTGCTGCAGCTGGGTCCTCCAGAGGAACCAGGTCGCAGGTGTCGTCTAATCCTGCTCCGTAATAGGTGGTACGTAGGGTCTCCTCCTCATCCTCTGTAATATTTTCAACAGGTCCAGTCAGGACAGGAGCGAGTATAGTACATCTCAACAGTTCATAGCAGGTTAGAAAATATAATCATGCAGTAAAGTAAGATATAGATACTGAAGAAATGCAGTATGTAAACAGAGAGAGAAACTGTAATGGAAATATCTACTATACATAGAGAGCTAATAGTGACTAGTGAGTCAGAGTAAAATATAAACATGTGAATGGCATAGGAGATTCATGACTACAGCTAAGAGAGTGATTCATGACTACAGCTACTGGGATAATATTCACATGTCTATTTCCACTCCCCCATCCCCAATCGATACACAAAGATCTGTTCAAGTTATGTTAAGATTCGTGAAACTTCACATGGCTCATAAAATGAGTGATACGTGAAGGTGATTCATGATGGCTCTGTGAACATGAGAGTACATGTGTCACAAGCGATTCGTGAATCAAAGAAAGCATAGAGATACGTGATAATTCGTGAAACGCACAAAACATGCAGTATCCGATACTCCCGAGGGGGATAACATCTCATGAAAAGATCCATATAGTACCAATCCATATGACCAACGTGACAGTATCAAGTAAAGTAATTTAAAGCAGGAAAATAATTCTAAGCAGGATATGAAATGATCAGAGAATGTACTCGCCTGGTATCTGAGTGTCCAACTGAAAAGTACTGTCCGAGGAGTGGTGTCTGGCTCCTATTCAGAACAGCACAAGTCACAACAAGTCCAGAATGGTAAAATGAAGCTCTACAATGCATTCTACATGAATCTAGGTCAATCTAGACCAAAGTCAACTCTTGGTCAACTCTGGTCAACCTTAGAAGTCAAACTAGGTCAACCAAGTCAAACCTAAGTCAAACTAGTCTAACTAGGTCTAACAAGCCATTTCTAAGTCTAACTAGACTACACAAGTCAAATCTAGGCCCACTAGTCTAATAGGCCAATAGAACAATGTACCTATACCACATCACATATGAAAGTATATGGATAACCCTATATACATATAGGCTAGTGTATCCATATGCCTACATATATGATATAACCACATATCTACAAGAGGAAATATCTATACACATATACATGCAATACCTATATATAGTGCATACACACAATACATAGCATATAACTTATTGGGAAAATACCTACATTAGCTATATAAGGGCACACAAACTACAATATACTCACACATCCACATTTGCATTATATGAACACATACTACATTACATATATATATTACCCTAGCTAGGCATGTAGAGAGTGAAAGGATAAACTGTGAAGAGTGTGAGGGCTGTGTCCATGTGCATGTGACAGTGAAAGGGGGAGTGACAAGGCTGTCCTAGAGTGTGACAGTGAGCTGTGTGTGTGTGTGTGTGTGAAAGATAGAGTGAATGAGTGAACTGTGAGTGATGGGGGGAAGGGTAATATGAGTGAGGAAAACTGGAAACAGTGGCTAGTGTGTGTGAGTGTCACATGAGAGTGAAAGAGAGTGTATGTGTCTACATGTGTGTGTGTGTATCCAATGAAACCTGTGGAAATCAGTGAGTGACAGAAAAAGAGAGAGGAGGAAATCAGTGAATACATTAACAAAACAGTGCACAATTAGTAGTAGAGCCCCCCACCCAAAATCAGATTTACATTTGAGAACCCCTAATAATAATTCTCAGATTTAGCCTTGCACAACAGTTCAACATTCAATCACAGTTCAACATTCAATCACAGGGGAGAGAAAGGAAACCAATTCAAAACCAAATCATTTACCCATATTTCCAGTTTTGATAGTTAACCAGAAATGAACCCAAAACAAAGCCAAAAGACCATGAAATCAGTTCAAATTTGACACACCATTAGTAAACATGTAGGTACACTCATTCAGGTCTTAAACCCTACAATTAACAGTATAAAAATAGGTTAATATGAT
Source organism: Iris pallida (assembly GCA_029216955.1). Lineage (NCBI taxonomy): Eukaryota > Viridiplantae > Streptophyta > Magnoliopsida > Asparagales > Iridaceae > Iris > Iris pallida. Next base: position 3,612,212 of record JANAVB010006599.1, read on the forward strand.
GTCAAGGTTCATATTTTAAAAATCTGAAAACTGGGAATTACATATGTTTCAGGAAAATTGGGTAATGGGAAATTGATGCACATATTCAACTAATATGGGTAATTAGTGGTTGGTAATGAACATATAGCATGTGCTCGTGTCATATGATGTATTTGTGTCCCAGCAAGAGGACACAAACGTGTCCAATTGATAAAACACTCAAACAGTGCATAATTACACTGTGCAGTGTGCACAGGCTCATGCACGTGTGCACGCGTGTCGTGCATACGACACGACACGAATAGGGACTCGTGGTCACCAATATAGGTTCGCCTAGGGTGTGTCCTCGTGTTTAGGTGCCTGCACAAAGCCAAAGTGTCCCCGTGTCCAAGTTATAACAGCATATCAGTGGCTAAAAAAATGACAGTGCACAGAACTGTGCAATCCCAGTGCACGTCAAATTCCTCCCAAACCCGACCACGAATTGACACGAAATTTGGGGAGAGGAATGACAGAACATGCCCCAACAATCTCCCAAAATTTCGTGTCGAGACGATTCGTGTCGTGTCCAGAATAGACCCCGAGATGCAGGGATAGAACAGTCCCGAGCCAATTGCTCACAGCCGTGTCCAGCTCGATTTGCACCCGACACGGACACAAAACGACCATGGTGTCTTCACAAAAATTAATGAGCACACAAGGATCTACAATCCTATTCAAACCAAATTTAAAAACAGCACAGTCGAACTCTCAGAGGCATTTGGTCGAACACCTATGACACAAGACTGATACGTGTCCAGAACGGACACGAAACCACTGACACAGGACACGAAACTTATCCAGGCATTAGGGGGACTCTTAGGGCTTCCTATTGGTGAAGACTACATGAAGTTTCATGGAGAAATGAAGGAGATATCTCTTTGTGAACTTCCAATGAAAAAGTCCCCAAAAGCAATGAACTCCTCAAGCCTCCAAGCCCACAAATTGTTTCTTCCTGCATCCAAATTAATTCCAGCAGCAAGAGGAAGAAATTTAGGTCCTAATGGAATTGGTTTGAAGGAAAAAGGATTTGAAATGGATTTTTGAGGATTTTAGGAAGATGGGACTCACCTCTTTCCTTAGAACTTTTGAAGAAACCTAAAAAGAGGCTAGCCCTAAAATCTAGGAGAATATTTATAATGGGAGAATCCCTAGGTTTAGCTAGGGTGGCTGGCCACTTGGCTTTGGGTTAGGGTTGAGCTAGGTTTGGCTAGTCCTATCTAGTTTAGTCACAAAATGACTTGTGTAATCACAAGCCATTTAACAAATAACTTGATTCCTAAATTCCTAATTCAAGTTCTAATGAATCACTAACCACTAACTTGAGTCACACTAGGTTAGACTAGGGTCCACTTGACCTAACCAAGCCCAACTAACTATGGTTAGTTCCTAGTTTGGTCTACATGAGTCAAAACTAGTCCAAAATCAAACTAGTCCAAATAAATCCAAAATAAATCCTAAAAATTCCCATAAATTCTAATAAATTATAATAAATCCAAATAATCCTAAAAATGTCAAAAAATACCCTAATCACATGGCTAGGCTCTAGGGTAGGCAGTATCTACTAATCACTAGCACAACACCAAAATCACAAGTTATAAATTTAAATAGTTTAAAATTAATTAAAAATCACTAAAAATTCTAATACGAAATAAATATCATTAATTAATAATTATAATTACAAAATTTCAAAATTACCCTCATTTTAGAAACTGGGTGTTACAGCTCCGTCCGCCCCTCGACCGTGGGAATGAGCGGGCGTGTGCGCAGGCCCCCAGATCCGATGATGGGGGTGGATAGGACTTCAACGGAACTTTTTATCCATATTATATATATATATATTTTTTTTTTTTGTCACGCCCCATAACCAGAATACTGGAGAGCGGAGGCAGACATAGCCAGCTACGTATATTGAAATGGAAATCACCTCGATATACGGTCACGGCTGTCTAGATATATGAGGGTTTACTACAAGCCAACAGTCTCTTATGGTCATGAACAAGCCTAATGTCTCAATCACAGCAAGAAGTAAGGTCGCAAGATGTATGATCATTAAATATACAATAATAAGGCATCCCAAATATTACATATTCAGCTGATCATGAAGCTAGTCGTTACAAAATGTTAGGACTAGCAAGAGTTTAGTCGTATATGATCAACCCTAGGATTTGTTAATCATGTTTACAGCCCGTAGGCAGACAGTAAGTAGAAGTGCATCGAGCTAACAGGTGCTCGTCGGCTAAACGCCTCAAAAGAATAGTTTTAAAAAAAAGTGGGCAAGACAAAAAGGAAAACCCACTCTTGGCCCGGGTTCCGTCTAGTTGTCACCATTGGGCTGGAAGCTTGGTAGATCCTCGGGAGCTGCTCCGAAATTTGGCCACACAAAACCAGCTGGGTCAACCCCAGAAAGAGCAAGTGCCACAAGGGGGCCACGAAATAAGAACAAACGCCAGCAATTAGCACAAGAAAATCTAATATTAACACTAGAATTATGAAAACATGTCAGGATGATATACGACGAGATAACCATGGAACTATTCCGATAGCCAGGTTACAACCCGTAAACCAAACAAGGACCGGGGTTGTAACCCTTCATCTGAACAGAACTTGGTTCCCCACCATTTATCGGCAAGATAATAATGTAAGAAATCAAGAAAGGAAGCAATCTTGTACTGGATCAAGACATGACTAGACTGGTTATACTTCATTCAATCAATCACGGCTAAGCAAATACTACGCTTACTACTTTAACTAACTAGGGTTATCACAGACCTAATTACTAACAAGATACAGTGAGATGATTCCACAGCCACAAGCCCTACAGACCATCCAGGTTATCCAGGTCAAAAATTAGGGGTTGAATTCTGGTGGGTACATCGCCCGGGAGACAAATGTATCCTTAGGTGACTTAGAGGGTGCAACACGCGACGGTGTGCTAGAAATGTGCCCTACTCGACGGCAGGCTACAGATCCCAAGAGCGCCCAGGTAACGGGATTGCCTGTAGCTGTGTCATCTCTTCATGACTACTGTATTATTCTAGTTATTAACCTTAATCCATTTTGGTAGGTACTCCTGACCGTGGTACTCAGGAGTCCCATCCTAGACATGATGCAAGACAGGACAAGTGGATTTAACAAGCAAGCAAGGAAGAACCACCCACGGTGTCAAGGCAGGTCAAGCTAAGTTAGCCGTCGCAACAGTATTAAGTTATCAAGTCATGCTACAAGTCAGGAGTGCGCCGCCACGGGCCACTATCAAGTTATCAAGTCACAAGGATTAATTACAAGTTACAAGTTAGGTGTGCACCCCACTGGGTCACTAGCAAGGAGATCAGAGAATACCAGGATCATAATTCACAGAAAATCTCGAAAACCGTACCAGTCATAAACAATTACTTGCAAATCGTGTTAGGTCGTATCGGGTTGAGATAGTCGTGCTGTGTTGAACAGATCTCAGGAAAACCCAATCCACAAAAGAGAAACCAAGTCGAGAAATAAACCAATACTCCAAGAGCCAATGGGTTAAGCAAGGGGGTCAGAGGGAAGCAGCGTACGCATAAGAGCACGCACACAGGGTGAGCATACATGCAAAAGCACGCATACAGGGAAGCAGCGTACACACAAAAGCACGCACGCAGGAGAGCAGCGTACGCACAAAAGCACGTACGCAGGAGAGCTGCGTACGCACAAAAGCACGCACACAGAAGAAAACGTACGCTCAGGTCATGCGTACGCTCAAGTCTGCGTACCAAGGCACGCTCAAGTCTGCGTACCAAGGCACGCTCAAGTCTGCGTACCAAGGCAAGCTCAAGTCTGCGTACGTAAGAGACACGCTTCCAACAGGAAGCGTACCCAAGTCTGCGTACGCAAGAGACACGCTTCCAACAAGAAGCGTACTCAAGTCTGCGTACGCAAGAGACACGCTTCCAAAAGGAAGCGTACCCAAGTCTGCGTACGCTACGCTAAAGAGCACGCGCAGCTCAGTGGCGTAAGCTAAGAAGCTCTGCACACTGCTCACTGTCTTCTCCAAACAGCAAGAACTCCATGGTTGAACCCAAAGCTTCAAAAGTTCATAACTTGGCCATCCGGACTCCAAATCCGGATTTCCAAGGTTCCAACTTGGGTGAAATTGAATTCTCTTCCACATGGAAACATCAAAACCCATAAAAATCCAACTTAAATGGATCAAAACCATGTAAATCCGAAAATAAAGAAAATTTAGATCTAGAACAATGGAGACTCCAAATCACAAAATACCAAGTTCTAATGTTGATCACCATGTTCTAATCTAGCAAATGGACAAATAAAATAGGGTTCTCATGTGGTGGCAAGGTGCACTTGCCTATGGGTTGGAAGAGTTGTGTGGAGGAAGAAGAAGAAGAAGAAGAAATTAATAGAGGTTTATGAGGAGAGAGAAGAAGTTGGTGGAGTTTTAAAGAGGGTGGGATGTGGTGGAATGAAGGTGGAGCATAGACTAAGGTGTTCCAATACACATTAAACCGAACCAAACCAACCCAAGCCGATTAAAACCGAGCCATGTCAAAATCCAAAATACGAAAAATACCGAAATTCCACAAGTTGAGAAAAATAAAAATACATGCCAAAATCCAGATACGAGTATAAATACGAAATACGGGAAATACAGGAAATAAGGATGACAACTCTACCCACCTTAAAAGAATTCCGTCCTCGGAATTTAATCAAGGAGCTAGAGATTGTCACGACAAGTTACACTAAGTACAGGCAAGCTACACTAAGCAGTTCAATCATACAATCATACAATACAAGCAAGGAAGGAAAAACGTAAGGCATAAGAAAGACATTATACCTCACGAGTCAAACAGGTAGGGATATCGCGATCGGATGTCGTTCTCACGCTCCCACGTTGACTCACCTAGAGAGTGATGACCCCAAGCAACACGGACTAATTTAATAGTCTTGTTCTTGAGTATCTTTTCCCTTCGGTCCAAAATAGGCACGGGCCTCTCCTCATACGAAAGGTTGGTACCAACAACCAATTCCGAATGGTCTAGGATGTGGCTCGGGTCCGAAATATACCGTCGTAATTGGGACACATAGAATACATCATGTACCTTACTTAGCGACAGCGGAAGAGCGAGACGATATGATACATCTCCTACTCGCTCTAGAATATCGAACGGCCCTATATACCTAGGACTAAGCTTTCCCCGTACGCCAAAGCGAATGACGCCGCGGTTAGGCGAGATCCTAAGGAATACATGGTCGCCGACAGCAAATTCTAAGGGACGCCGATGAGCATCGGCCCAATGGCGCTGGCGGTCCTGGGCAACTCGGAGGTGATCTCTGACCTTCCTGACCACTTCAACCGTCTGGGAAATCAATTCGGGTCCGAGCATCTGTCTCTCTCCGACATCGTTCCATGCTAGCGGGGATCTGCACTTCCTACCATAAAGAGCCTCGAAGGGTGCCATCTGGATACTGGCCTGATAACTGTTATTGTACGAGAATTCCACCAGGTGCAGATGATTCTCCCATGAACCACCGAAGTCAAGGGTACAAGATCTCAATATATCTTCAAGAGTCTGGATTGTGCGCTCTGACTGACCATCCGTCTGCGGGTGATAAGCTGAGCTGAACTGAAGGCGAGTCCCCAAACTCTTCTGCAAGCTGTGCCAAAAGTGTGATGTAAATCTTGAATCCCTGTCCGAGGTGATGCTGACTGGCACACCGTGAAGCCTGACGATCTGTCTGAGATACATCTCTGCTAGCTGCACCGTCGACTGTCCAACTCTGAATGGAAGAAAGTGTGCCACCTTGGTAAGCCTGTCCACAATTACCCAAATAGCATCTCTGTCGGCCGGAGATCTGGGCAATCCGGTCACGAAATCCATGGTTATATGTTTCCATTTCCATTATGAGATCGGTAAGGGTTGAAGAAGTCCAGCGGGCCTCTGATGTTCAGCTTTAACCTATTGGCAAACCAAACACCGAGAGACAAACCGGGCTATCTTCCTCTTCATGCCATTCTACAGAAATGCTGACGAATATCACGGTACATCTTCGTACCACCCGGATAAATAGAATATTATGAACTGTGGGCTTCTGCCATGACTTCCTGTCTGATATCTCCACTGGGTACACAAAGACGAGTGCTGTGCCGAAGTGTACCGTCTTCATGGATACATAATTCTGGCCTTCTTTCTGCTTCACATTCTGCTCTGAGTCGCTGGATCTTAGAATCTGTTGACTGCGCCATCCGGATTCTCTCAACTATGCTGGACTGAACCTGTAGACTGGCCATCAATGCCATGCTGGTTGGAAAAACTACTTTAATTCCCATCTTCTGAAGGTCTGCCAATAATTCTGGTTCCGTCGTCAGAAAATAAACTCCGGCTCTCCTGCTCAATGCATCTGCTACAACGTTGGCCTTTCCGGAATGATACTGCAAATCCACATCATAGTCTACCAGTAGCTCGAGCCATCTTCTCTGCCGCATATTAAGGTCCTTCTGGGTGAAAACATACTTCAGGCTCTTATGATCAGTAAAGATCTCCACTCTATCTCCGTACAAGTAGTGTCTCCACAACTTCAAAGCAAACACTACCGCCGCCAATTCCAAGTCGTAGGTCGGGTAATTCTTTTCATGATCACGTAGTTGACGTGACGCATAAGATATTACCTTCCCATGCTGCATCAAGACACACCCCAATCCTCTGCCTGAAGCATCGCAATAAACCGTGAATCCTTCGGTCCCATCTGGAAGGGTGAGAATGGGAGCCGTTATCAAACCTTGCTTCAACTTCTCAAATGATTCCTGACACTCTGCTGTCCAAACAAACGGCACATCCTTGCGGGTCAACTGGGTCATCGGCGCTGAAATCCTTATAAAATCTGAAACGAACCGCCGGTAGTAGCCGGCCAATCAAAGGAAACTGCGAACCTCTGCCACTGAGCTGGGTACCGGCCATGACTCGATAGCCATAATCTTCTGGGGATCCACTTCCACTCCTCCTCGGGTAATGATGTGATCCAAGTACGAAATGCGATCGAGCCAGAACTCGCATTTACTGAACTTGGCGTACAACTGATGCTCCCTAAGCGTCTGGAGGACGACTCTGAGATGCTGCTCATGCTCTGCTTCACTCTTATTGTAGACCAGGATGTCATCTAGGAACACGATCACAAATTGATCCAAGTAAGGCATGAAAATGCGATTCATGAGGTCCATGAATACGGTCGGCGCATTGGTCGCTCCAAAGGGCATAACAAGGAACTCCCAATGTCCATACCTTGATCTGAATGCTGTCTTCGGGATGTCCTGCTCTCTGACTCTGATCTGGTGGTATCCCGACCGCAAGTCGATCTTCGAGAACACTGAAGCCCCTCTGAGTTGATCAAATAAGTCATCTATCCTCGGAAGAGGGTATCTGTTCTTGATTGTCACTGAGTTCAAGGTACGATAATCAACACATAGCCTGGACGTACCATCCTTCTTTTTTATAAGAAGCATCGGGGCTCCCCAAGGCGATCCACTTGTACGGATGAATCCCTTGGTCCTCAGTTCTTCAATCATCTTGTACAAAATTTCCAACTCTGAAGGCGCCATCCTGTAGACTCGCTCTGATACTGGTGCTGTCCCGGGAATCAAGTCTATAGTGAACTCAATCTCCCGCTCTGGCGGCATCCCTGGAAGCTCCTCTGGAAAGACATCTGGAAACTCTTCAACTATCCGGGGTAACTGTACTGCTGCTACTGCCATCCGCAATGCTGGGAAAGATGGCTCCACTGCGCCTCTTGTAACACCCATATTCTGAATATGTATTTTGTCAAGCTTGCATGTATTTCAGATCTGTATTTATTTTCTCAGATTTTGGCATGTACTTGTAATTGGCTTGACTTGCAGATTTTGGTTCTCGTAACTGGGTTTTACCTGGCTTGGTTTATTTTATGGAGGAGAATTGGTTTGGTTTGATTTGGTTTGGTTTAATATGCATGGAACACTTTAACCTATACTCTACCCTCAACACAACACAACCCACCCTTATAATATCTCCACCAACCTTCTCTCTCTTCATTATTCTCTCATTTATTTCTCCATCTTCTTCTTCCTTCCTCTACACAACACCAACATCCCTTAGGCAAGTGCAACTTGCTTCCACAAGAGAGCCCATTTTTATTATTCCATTAGCTTCTCCTCATGTTTCTAAGACACATTAGAACTTATCATTTTCCATTTTGAGGCTTTGATTTTTGTAGATCTAAAAATTAATTATTTTCGGATTTTGGTGGTTTTGATCTATCAAACTTCTTTGTTTTCAAGTTTTGATAGTTCCATGTTGTAGAGAATTTTATTCTACCCAATTTTGACCTTTGAAAAGTTGGATTTGGACTTGTTTTGACCAAGTTATGGACTTTTGAAGTTTTAGGTTCAAACCATGGAGTTCTTGCTGTTTTGGAGAAGACAGTGAGCAGTGCGCGAGCTTTTTAGCTTGCGTCACTGAGTTGTGCGCGCTCTTTAGCACAGCGCAGTCCTCATACGCTGCCTTTTGGAAACGTATATCTTGCATACGCTGACTTGGGTGACAAGGAGTCGTATGGACCTCATACGCTGCCTTTTGGAAGCGTATGTCTTGCATACGCTGACTTGGGTGACAAGGAGTCGTATGGACCTCATACGCTGCCTTTTGGAAGCGTATGTCTTGCATACGCTGACTTGGGTGACAAGGAGTCGTATGGACCTCATACGCTGCCTTTTGGAAGCGTATGTCTTGCATATGCTGACCTGAGCGTATGCTGCCTGAGCGTATGCTGACTGAGCGTATGCTGACTGAGCGTACGCTGACTGAGCGTATGCTGCCTGAGCGTATGCTGCCTGAGCGTATGCTGACCTGAGCGTAGCCTGACCTGAGCGTATGCTGACCTGAGCGTAGGCTGACCTGAGCGTAGCCTGACCCGAGCGTAAGCTGACATGAGCGTAGCCTGACCTGAGCGCAGTCTGACTTAGGCACAACTGGACCTGACCCTACTTACCCTGGATTTTCTATAGCCCTGTATATTGATATTTTATTAGATATTTAACGTCTATTTTATATCCTTACGCCTTTTGTCATGAACTGGATAATTCTGAATTTATTTATTTATTACGTTTGGAATGATAATTGATCATGATAATGCTTGATAGTGGCCCGTCGTGGCGCACTCTTGGTAAGTAATTATGATAATGATAGTGGCCCATCGTGGTGCACTCTTGACAAATCAACTCCTTAGCCTGGACACCGTAGATGATTGTGCTTGTATAAACTACTAGTCCGGTTGTGTCTTGCATCATGTCTAGGGCATGATCCCTGAGTACCACGGTCAGGGATTCATACTGAATCTGGCTAGGTTAATGACTAGATTGATCAAATAGTTTATGGAGAATTTCCCAATTACCTGTTGTCCCTTTGGTCCCGGCCTTATATATATACATGGGATTTGTTGCTATCCGTCGAGATGAGCGCACTTCCAGCCCGCCGTCGAGTGTGGTACCTTAGGACACATGTATCTTACTACAGTGTGTCTGCTATATCCTGCTATCTTTTCCCTTTCTTGCTGGGATCACTCATGTAGTAACAAACAGGTAACCGGACTTGGGATTCTCATTACATCTTGCTAGTAACTAGGCCTGTGATAACCCTAGTTAGTTAAAGTAGCAAGCCGTATTTATTGCTTGGCCGTGATTGATTGGATGGAGTCTAGTCCAGCTTTGTCTCGTCCTGATTCTGTACCAAATCTGGCATGACATGATTACTCATGCTTTATCTTAATTCTATATCATGAATAATTGTATGACCAGATTTCTTACCTTGCCGATAAATGGTAGGAGAAACCAAGTTCTGTTCAGACGAAGGGTTACAACCTCGGTCCTTGTTTGGTTTACGGGTTGTAACCTGGTTATCTGAATAGTCCCATGGTTATCTCATCGTATATCATCCTGTCATGCTCTTCCATATGATCTGTCTTTTATCGATTCTGTACAAGATTGTCTTTTATATTCACCTATCATACTTTTTCTTAAATTACTGTCTCTTATTATGTAATTATATTATTGTGCTAATTGCTGGTTTTAGTTCTTAAGTGAAGCCTCCTTTGTGGCACTTGCTCTTTCTGGGGTCTGACCCAGCTGGTTTTGTATGGCCAGATACCGGAGCAGCAGCAAAGGATCTACCTGTCTTCCAGCCACATGGTGACCACTAGAGGGAATCCTGGCAACGAGTGGGTTTCTTTTATTCTCCCACTGTAATTGTACATTATTCTTTTGAGGCATTTAGCCGACGAGCACTTGTTAGCTCGATGCACTTTACTTTCTGTCTGTCTACGGGCTGTGAACATGATTGGCAACTCGGGGTTGATCATGTATGACTTAACTCTTGCTAGTCCTTACATTTTGTACGACTAGCTTCATGATCATCTGGATATGTAATGTTTGGGACGCCTTACAATTGTATATTTGGTGATCTGATATCTTGTGATTATTATTAGTTGGTTGAGATTGAGACAATAGGATAATTTCTGACCTTAAGAGACTGTTGGCTTGTAGATAAACCCTCATATTTCTAGACAGTCGTGACCGTATAGTGAGATGGATTCTATTTCATTATACGTAGCTGGCTATGTCCGCCCCCGCTCTCCAGTATTTTGGTTCTGGGGCGTGACACCTCTGGAAAATGAAAACTCTGGCTCGCCGGGGATACTAAAGACAACTCTGCCAATATGGCAGTCTATCCTAGCATACTGGTTCCTCAACCAATCTATGCCTAGGACCACATCATAGTCTGCCATAGGAAACTCTATGAATCTAGCGGGGAACTCCCTACCGCTAACTACGACCCGACACGAGGAAAACACTCGATCTACTCCCACAAGACCATTACCAGTAAGTATATTGAGCCTCACTGATAATGACTCGGGCTCCAATCCTATCCGTGTCACGAATCGTGCAGACATGAATGAATGCGATGCACCAGAATCAAATAATACAGACGCTGGAGAGGAGTTGACGAGAATAGTACCTGCCACAACCTCACCTGGTGCAACTTCTTCTTCCATAGCCATCATCATGGCCTAACCTTGTCCTCTGGCTGCTGGTCCCCTCTGCTGGAAACCTCTCTGCCTATTCTGGTTCTGAGCCTGGGCTTGTGCATACTGCTGGGGGTGTTGTTGCTGGAATGCCTGAGACTGAGGCGGCAAGGGCCTCGAAGACTGATACTGCTGCTGCTGAACTGGTGCTGGGGTCGGTCCTCTCACCGAAGAGCTAGAAGGGTTGGATGCTGATGAACCACCCCTATTCGGGCAAGCCCCTACCCTATGATCTGCTGCTCCACAAGCCAGGCACAATCCCTGCGCCCTGCGACAGTCTGCCACCACATGCCCTGGCTTCCCGCAATGAGAACATCCCATCGCGGAAGTCGGCTTCTGCTTCTGCTGCTGCAGGTACGTCGAGGTCGAATGCTGAACCGACGTTACTGAGGCCGCCCGCCTCGGAGTTCTAATGGTCAATCCTCTAGCTGCCGGGACTGGAGCTGATGATTGGTGCATCTGACTGTGGGACCGCTTCCTACCTCCGGTCCTATCCACGATCCTCTGGGAGGTATACTCATGCCTCCTAGCTGCTCTCAAGACTGCATCGAACGTCTGGTGCTCGAACTGTTCTACCGCCAACAAGATCTCTAAATGCAGTCCCTGCTGAAACCGCTGGGCCCTATCAAACTCGGTCGCCACCAAGGTGGGGGCAAACCTACTGAGTCTAGAAAACTCCGATGCATAACTGTCGACTGTTCTGCCTCCTTGCTTCAAGTTGGTAAATCTGGTCTGCAGGTCGTACCGAGCCACAGCATCAAAGTACTTCGTCTGGAATCTCTCTCTAAACACTGCCCAAGCAATGGGTGCCACTAATCCCATGGCTTGCGCCGCCCACCAACTGCGAGCCAAGTCCAACAACTGCAGGCGTACCACCGCCACCTTCTCATTCTCAGGTGTCCTAGCTGCTTCCAGAATCACCTCGGTATACTGAAGCCATGCATCCGCGGCAATCGCATCCTCGCTGCCGTCGAAGAAAGGAGGGTTCAATCTCTTGAAACTGTTTGTCGCCTGGTTCCCTGGATGACCGCCTCTAGTCAAAGCATCTTGAACTGTCTGGTGCAGGGCGTCGCTTCGACGATCCTGGGAAGCTATCAAGGTTCTGATGAGGCCTACTAAGGTACCATCATCTGGCTCTGCGGGTTGGACGGGCCGAACTGGTGACTCTCCTCCAGTAGGCACAACTTTGGAGGCTACCCCGGAATGCTGGGCTTGATCTCCGGGTTGCTGCTGATCCGCGGGAAATGCTCCACCTCGTTGATCGGTAGGACCAGGTACAGTGCCGCTGAAGAAGACGACACAGGGAACAATAAGGAAATGACCAGGACAGTTCAATGATATAAGCACAGGATCAGGGCAAGAATCCAGGGATTCAGAGGATACGAACAGAGATCAAGGACGAGTACTGATTGAGACATCTATCTGGTAAACCCCCACATATCTTGATTTATAAGACCTGCATGGGCCACCACTTAAACCATGTCACGCCCCAGAACCAGAATACTGGAGAGCGGGGGCAGACATAGCCAGCTACGTATATTAAAATGGAAATCACCTCGATATACGGTCACGGCTGTCTAGATATATGAGGGTTTACTACAAGCCAACAGTCTCTTATGGTCATGAACAAGCCTAATGTCTCAATCACAGCAAGAAGTAAGGTCGCAAGATGTATGATCATTAAATATACAATAATAAGGCGTCCCAAATATTACATATTCAGCTGATCATGAAGCTAGTCGTTATAAAATATTAGGACTAGCAAGAGTTTAGTCGTACATGATCAACCCTAGGATTTGTTAATCATGTTTACAGCCCGTAGGCAGACAGTAAGTAGAAGTGCATCGAGCTAACAGGTGCTCGTCGGCTAAACGCCTCAAAAGAATAGTTTTACAATAAAGTGGATAAGACAAAAAGGAAAACCCACTCTTGGCCCGGGTTCCGTCTAGTTGTCACCATTGGGCTGAAAGCTTGGTAGATCCTCGGGAGCTGCTCCGAAATCTGGCCACACAAAACCAGCTGGGTCAACCCCAGAAAGAGCAAGTGCCACAAGGGGGCCACGAAATAAGAACAAAAGCCAGCAATTAGCACAAGAAAATCTAATATTAACACTAGAATTATAAAAACATGTCAGGATGATATACGACGAGATAACCATAGAACTATTCCGATAGCCAGGTTACAACCCGTAAACCAAACAAGGACCGGGGTTGTAACCCTTCATCTGAACAGAACTTGGTTTCCCACCATTTATCGGCAAGATAATAATGTAAGAAATCAAGACAGGAAGCAATCTTGTACTGGATCAAGACATGACTAGACTGGTTATACTTCATTCAATCAATCACGGCCAAACAAATACTACGGCTTACTACTTTAACTAACTAGGGTTATCACAGACCTAATTACTAACAAGATGCAGTGAGATGATTCCACAGCCACAAGCCCTGCAGACCATCCAGGTTACCCAGGTCGAAAATTAGGGGTTGAATTCTGGTGGTTACATCGCCCGGGAGACAAATGTACCCTTCGGTGACTTAGAGGGTGCAACACGCGACGGTGTGCTGGAAATGTGCCCTACTCGACGGTAGGCTACAGATCCCAAGAGCGCCCAGGTAACGGGATTGCCTGTAGCTGTGTCATCTCTTCATGACTACTGTGTTATTCTAGTTATTAACCTTAATCCATTTTGGTAGGTACTCCTGACCGTGGTACTCAGGAGTCCCATCCTAGACATGATGCAAGACAGGACAAGTGGATTTAACAAGCAAGCAAGGAAGAACCACCCACGGTGTCAAGGCAGGTCAAGCTAAGTTAGCCGTCGTAACAGCATTAAGTTATCAAGTCATGCTACAAGTCAGGAGTGCGCCGCCACGGGCCACTATCAAGTTATCAAGTCACAAGGATTAATTACAAGTTACAAGTTAGGTGTGCACCCCACTGGGTCACTAGCAAGGAGATCAGAGAATACCAGGATCATAATTCACAGAAAATCCCGAAAACCGTACCAGTCATAAACAATTACTTGCAAATCGTGTTAGGTCATGTCGGGTTGAGATAGTCGTGATGTGTTGAACAGATCTCAGGAAAACCCAATCCACAAAAGAGAAACTAAGTCGAGAAATAAACCAATACTCCAAGAGCCAATGGGTTAAGCAAGGGGGTCAGAGGGAAGCAGCGTACGCATAAGAGCACGCACACAGGGTGAGCATACATGCAAAAGCACGCACGCAGGGAAGCAGCGTACGCACAAAAGCGCGCACGCAGGAGAGCAGCGTATGCACAAAAGCACGCACGCAGGAGAGCTGCGTACGCACAAAAGCACGCACACAGGAGAAAACATACGCTCAGGTCATGCGTACGCTCAAGTCTGCGTACCAAGGCACGCTCAAGTCTGCGTACCAAGGCACGTTCAAGTCTGCGTACGCAAGAGACACGCTTCCAACAGGAAGCATACCCAAGTCTGCGTACGCAAGAGACACGCTTCCAACAGGAAGCGTACCCAAGTCTGCGTACGTAAGAGACACGCTTCCAACAGGAAGCGTACTCAAGTCTGCGTACGCAAGAGACACGCTTCCAACAGGAAGCGTACCCAAGTCTGCGTACGCTATGCTAAAGAGCGCACGCAGCTCAGTGGCGTAAGCTAAGAAGCTCTGCACACTGCTCACTGTCTTCTCCAAACAGCAAGAACTCCATGGTTGAACCCAAAGCTTCAAAAGTTCATAACTTGGCCATCCGGACTCCAAATCCTGATTTCCAAGGTTCCAACTTGGGTGAAATTGAATTCTCTTCCACATGGAAACATCAAAACCCATAAAAATCCAACTTAAATGGATCAAAACCATGTAAATCCAAAAATAAAGAAAACTTAGATCTAGAACAATGGAGACTCCAAATCACAAAATACCAAGTTCTAATGTTGATCACCATGTCCTAATCTAGTAAATGGACCAATAAAATAGGGTTCTTATGTGGTGGCAAGGTGCACTTGCCTATGGGTTGGGAGAGTTGTGTGGAGGAAGAAGAAGAAAAAGAAATTAATGGAGGTTTATGAGGAGAGAGAAGAAGTTGGTAGAGTTTTAAAGAGGGTGGAATGTGGTGGAATGAAGGTGGAGCATAGGCTAAGGTATTCCAATACACATTAAACCGAACCAAACCAACCCAAGCCGATTAAAACCGAGCCATGTCAAAACCCAAAATACGAGAAATACCAAAATTCCACAAGTTGAGAAAAATAAAAATACATGCCAAAATCCAGATACGAGTATAAATACGAAATACGAGAAATACGGAAAATGAGGGTGACACTAGTTGCTGATGAATACAATTTAGAGGGATATCCACTTGACAGGCATAGGAGTTGAACAAGGAAAAAGTTGCCAGTAGATGAGCTACCTCGTTTCCCTCTCGTCGGATGTGTCACGACCCGCACCCTTATGAGGGGCACGAGCACGTGGGTACGTCCAGCCTACGCCGCAATATCGGTGGTAGAATGATGTATATAACGTCTGTAAATACCTACGACTAACAGTTAAAATATACCTGTACAGTATATACTCTCCGAATGGAGGTGACATAACAATACAGTCTCAATCACAGAATAAAACTAAGGTAGAAAGCTCAGAAGGAAAGACATATGATAGATGAAGAGTAAATAAGTCCACAGTCTAAATACAAGCCCAGATATATACAATATCATAGGGTATCAAAATAGAATATAGAAACTACAGTCTGATAAAGCTAGCTGGGTCGCAGTCCAGTCAAACCTAGCTAACCTACACTACTCTGGAAGTACAAAATCTAGTGGCTCTACTATAAGGCCACGATCCAAGGCTACCTCATCTAACTCGAGCCCATAATAGGTCGAGCAGTCCGCATCAGAATCATCTGTAATATATCATAACGGTATCCTGTCAGAAAAATGAGCAAGTACAAACACTAACAGCAGTTCCATGTGAATTGACAAGTTCTATAAGAGACAGTATAATGAACTATAAGACAAAGATATATGAAGACTTGGGAACCGTTCGGAAGCCGAGTTACAACCCTTAAACCAAACAAGGACCGGGGTTGTAACTCTTCTCCCGAGCAGAACTCAGTCTCCAATCAAGGTACAATGTAAAGACATGTAGAGCATGTGAGTAACTGTATATCATGCATGGTGAGAAAGTACTGAATATAGAACAGAACAAGATATATGACAAGAAAAGTAAATATAAAATGTGCCTCGAACATTATAGCCTAATGTGATCGGTATGGGTCAAGAATCAGGCTTCCAGCCGACCGGCTACAAGTACGTGGACTCGGCCCGGCCGAGATGGTAAGCTATGGAGCAAGTAGTAGCACAGGTCAGGCTATACCCATCGTGAGGTGAAGGTATAGCTATGATACAAGTAGTAACTCAAGGTGGGCATTGATCACACTATCTATAATATTCCCCATTCCCCGAATAGTATACGGATCCGGACATAGCACGTCATGACGCGGGATTCCCAAAGAGGGGAGCAAGTCCTCTTCAGGAATCGGCATCAATACAAGTACGAGAATCAAGACTAAGCAAGTATCAGTATCCCAAGAAATCCAGGAATGACATCTCATGACAGGAATCCGACAATACTAGTCCATGAACTATCGTGTCTGAGAATCAAGTAAGACACTACGACTGAATCGGATATAGCAAGTATCATGACAATGAAAACTATCAGTGAATATACTCGCCTGCTGTCCTGAGCTGTAGGATATATCAATGCTCAGAGCGGTATCAGAAGACCTAAATATGAGATACTGTAAGTTAATTTAGGTTTAAACAAGTTTAGGAATGATTTACAATGAATAATATACAATCTAGGTCAAACTAGGTCTCATTGTAGTGCCCCGCCCCGCAAAGTCAATCGGAGGAATCGAAACGCCGACGGCGTTCGGTCTTAGCCTTGCAACGGCTTGCTCGGAGACATCGCTCAGGTGGGGTAGTTTCGGTGAACTCTCCTCATCTTTGCCTTCACATAATAAATCGTGTTTTCAACTTGCACAAGTTAGGCTTAATAATAAAAGCTACGCATCCACATAGCTAAGGGATTAATCCCGACGGTTTGAATCGAGTATGGCACGACCAAGTCGTTACGTCCCAGAGTTTGGCACGGAAGATAAGTATAAGTCGGTGCATTGACAATGCAAGCACGAGAAAGGTCTAGAGACAAGGAAATGGAGTCTTTCGTGTAGCTGCGTCTCCGATTATGGCCGTAAGGCAAACACGACTTGATAGGTTAACGTTGTTGGCACGAGAAGTGGTCTAGCGACAAAGTATGAGTTAACGTTAACATTGCAAGCACGGGATGGTTCTGATACGCAAGTTGCGCTAAGGCGCCGGTCCTAAACTGATCCTAAGGCAAGAATAGAAAGACAATCGAAAGAGGGTTTATGTTATACAAAGTAAATGAAACGTGTAGGTTTTGTATGGGTGGGCGAGAAGCTCACTCCACCAGTACAGTGGTACTGACACCCACACAGTGTTTCATGTGCAGGCACAGGTAGAAGCTCGTGGCGCGGAGCTCGCTTGGATGCGTCGAGGCACGGAGTTCCTTGGCGAGTCGAAGCGTGCGGTCGCGTGATCTGAAGACTTATACAGGACGTAATGTATGGACATCGCCTTTCGAAGCTTCCGCTGGAATCAAGTATTGTATCGAGAGATGAGAGAGAGCAGAGTGACTTGTAAAATGAGAGAAAAGTGAGACTTGAGAGACTTGTAATTGGCCTTGCGCCCACAATGTAATCCTTGAATTCAATATCAATAAAAGAGCTTTCTTTGAAATACTTGTGTTCATGTGTTCTTTAAATTCTGCTGCAATATATTCAATGTCTCTGCACGGGACTTCTGTGCGACGACCCCGTCGTAGCCGCTGAAATCGGCCGTTATGGAACCCGCCTTGCACGAGCGCGATCTAGGCTCGTGCGGCATCACGCCTTAGCGAGGACGATCGCTCCTACGGGAGCGGGGCGTGACATAATGGTATCAGAGCACGGCTTTACGTCCTTGGACCGTCGATTAAATTCTTTAACTTTGATGTTTCTACAAAACTCTGTTGCTTCCGCAAGTTGTTATCATTGGTGCGCTCTCTCTCAAATGTTCCTCGGCATGTCCATACAATAAGTCTAAATATTTTCGAAAGCTCGTACAAGCGTTCAATCTAACGCATCGGTAGGCTGTTGCCAAATACGTCGATAGGGCCTTTGTGCCGAACGTTGCAAACTTGACGCGATAGAAAATATGTGCTGCTGTTAACAAGTCGCGTGCATGCCTAATTAG
This sequence comes from Iris pallida, assembly GCA_029216955.1. Classification (NCBI taxonomy): domain Eukaryota; kingdom Viridiplantae; phylum Streptophyta; class Magnoliopsida; order Asparagales; family Iridaceae; genus Iris; species Iris pallida. Next base: position 3,630,633 of record JANAVB010006599.1, read on the forward strand.
TCCAACGTTGACCCTAGCAATTGAGCGTGCAAACTCGGAATGTAGTTCGCACAGGATGGCTATGCACACGGCCTTTTGGCTAAGTTGTGTTTCGCGTCGCGCACCTTGACCCTTGGTGCCAAACGAGTTGCGAGCGATATCAAGTATCGTTCGGTCGGGAACGGAGATGCACTTAGAGTGTCTATCGATAGAAACGCTATCGGACTAACGCTTAGGCGTACACGGAAGATTGATTTGGATTTTGAGGAAATAGTGCGAACGACTTAGTGCGTCGATACGACGCGAGCGACTACGTTAGCGATTCGTCGAACGAATCTGAAGGATATCTTAGCGCATGACGCGAACGTGATTGAGGACTAGATCTTATGGCTTGAATCCGAGTGGTGTATGTGATAGGTTCGGAGAAGAATAAGAATGAGTGCCGACGATTAGTCGAGTGGCTCGAGTCCGAGTGGTGTATGGTTTGTCTTGGAAATTGTTCGAGTGAATATTGAGGATTACGAGTATGTCGGCAAGGCGATGCGATCGCGCAAAGCGTTAGAATGCGTCACGCTTAGTTGGTCGTGACTTCGAATGTCCCGAACGAGCATTTCGTTCGGACAACTTGTGAATGAGCAATGCGAGTTAGAAAACGATTCGGAACGATGAATGAAAATGAATGGTCTTGATCGAGGAAACTTAGAGGATCGTACGTGCGATATCGGATTGATACAACTGAAATGCGACTTGAGTTTTGAATAATGATCTTGAAACGAGCTTGAGGAAAAGCGACTGAACTGATCTTGAGTATTGAGAAAATTGAGGAATATCCAACTCGGACAACAGCATCAACGCACGACTCGAAATTGGTTGCAAAGGAAGATCGTCAGGTTACGCATATCGTCGATGGTATTGAGGCGTATCAAAGATCAATATGCAATAACTCGGGGGCACTCTGACTCGGCAAATGACGGTCGTGCAAATGTCATTGTTCCGTTGGACGCTATACTTGAAATATTAAAAATGTGTCGAGGAAAGGATAGACTTGGCTCGAGGACTTTCTAAGTTGAACGAATGACGATCGAACTATCGAACTTGGCTTGGATGAAAACTGGAATGTTTGGATTTGCTTCGTCGACAACCACAATGTTGATGTTCTTGTCTTATGCGAGCGCTACTCCAGCCTCGCACATGCGTCACACCGATTAGGGCGATCACTCTGCGTGAGCGCTGGTATGGTGATTCATACAGCGGGAGTGGTCGAACTTGTATGGTGCGACAGATTGTGCTTTGACTTGTGGCTTGACGCGAAGTTAGACTCGAGATTGAATTGGTGTGCTTGTCGATTGAACTTGAGGATTGAGTAGGTCCAATCCGCGTATCGAGAATGAATGAGTCTAAACTCAAACAAGAGTTACGCCCCGATGAGAATGATTATTCCGCGGGAGCGTTGCGTGGTGATTCATGAACCGCCGTGGATAATCGGACTCGCGTGAGATTGGGGCGCAACGTATTGTCGAGCGAAACGACCTCGTGATCGAATACATGAATTGGTTAGAATTGGTGAATTGAAGGAATTTGAATATACACAATGCGTGCCATAATACGAATTAGGTGATCGTGCTTGATGTTTAGAAATTTGAGTGACGCGAGCTTGGGTAGAAGACCCCATATGATCGACTCTGGTCTGACCCTAGGATAGGGGTCAGTGTTGGCATTATTGTTGGGGAACTATGATTCCAATCCTGACATTGACTTAGCCTCGAAAAGAAATGGCCTAGCGGTTAGGCGAGACGCCATGTTTCATGAGTTATCAGTCGAAGGATTGATCTTGAGGATTGGCATGGATGGATAGCGTGAATCACGAATGTAGAAAACCCTGCTCACGAGATTCGGCTGACATGCATATATTTCAGGGACGCCTGGGTATGTGCACGATGCGACTCGAGTGAGAATGACAAATTTTCTATCATGCGGCTTGGCTGAATGCATGTATTTTAGGGACGCTTGGAATGCGTGCACGATCCAGCCAAGTGATGCGGCGAGTTCAAGCAAGGCTTGAAATGTGGGAGTGTGTCGAGATCTTGAAATCGTGTTGAAGTAAAGATTGATAATAGTGCGAGCGTGGCTCGGAATCGAAGGAACGCGTAGGTGAAATGTGTACGATTAAGTCTTGGCCATAGAAATGGTAGGATGACTTGCCCTCAGGAAAGTCTCGAGGACGAGACTTGTTCTGAGTGGTGTATGTTGTAGTGCCCCGCCCCGCAAAGTCAATCGGAGGAATCGAAACGCCGACGGCGTTCGGTCTTAGCCTTGCAACGGCTTGCTCGGAGACATCGCTCAGGTGGGGTAGTTTCGGTGAACTCTCCTCATCTTTGCCTTCACATAATAAATCGTGTTTTCAACTTGCACAAGTTAGGCTTAATAATAAAAGCTACGCATCCACATAGCTAAGGGATTAATCCCGACGGTTTGAATCGAGTTAGAACATGGAAAACGTTCCACTGTCGGCTTAGAGTTAGTGCACTGCGTGCTTTGAAAATGACACTCGGTCCTTCATCCCGTGGCTTGGGAGAAGAAAAGTTGATCTTCGGTGCAAAAGCTGAGAGTTAGCCTAAGTCATAGGCGTCGCCCGCACAAATGCTTGTTAAAGCATGCACGGTCCTGTCCCGCAAGGCTTGGCGTAGCCTTTGCTCGTCCCTTGGGTTAAGTTGTAGGCTTGAGTGAGTTAGGCAAAAGTTATGCCGGTCGACCTAAGTTATTCTACGTGCTGTCCCGCTCATTCTGCGGTTGTCAAGATAAATAGTCCCACGACCCCAAGGCCCGTCATATGAAGTATGACTTGGGCGACAGCGTTGCATAGAACACGAGTCGGTTTAGAGGCACGAGCCACGGTTGGTTCAGTGGAAAGTTATCCACGGTCGGTCGACACTCAAGAAAACATGTTATGTTCAAGTTAAGTTGGAAGGCTATGCAGTAGCCGTTCCCTGAGTTCAAAGAACGTTAAGTCTAAGCGATGGTTAGTCGCCGAGGCAACCCTGGTTAGGGGCTCTGCAAAGGAAGTATGAAAAAGGGAAAGAGTTAAAATAACCAAGTAAATGAATTGATCACATAACAAGCCCAAACTGTATCCTAAAACACTCCATGTAACCCTTATGAACTTGGACACTTGTCGACAAGGGGTGGTTTCTTCGAGCGGAGACCCGCGGCCACGGGACCGTCTCGGCCTAGGAAGAAACAAGTTGTAGCCGAGCTGGGTAATAGGCAACGCTGGTTAGGCGATCGGTATGTCGGGGACTTGCATCGGGGATCGCAACCTGCGGTGCAAGGATCTCGAGTACCAGGCTACGTCCAAGGTGGCTGGTTAGGCCAATCCCATAACAAACACTTAATAATAATTGTTGTTTTCAACTAATATGGTAAGTATTGTGTCGGCACGGGCGGCAATCCGTGTGCGTGCCTTTAGATTGAGTTGAATATGTATGAGTTAAAAAGACACAATGTCGGAGCCTAAGATTTAGCTACAGCAAAGGCGACGTGCTTCGGCACGAGATGTGGCGTCGACTTTTAAGTTGCGAGTTAAGTCAAAAAGGGCCGTAGGGCGTGTTGTGTGGAGTTACGTTGAGTTATGAGGCACGGTCGCGTTGTCACAACACAAGTGTATGCGAGACTAAGCGAGGAGGTACTGCCTCGGTGATATTGAAGCACGAATCGAGTATGGCACGACCAAGTCGTTACGTCCCAGAGTTTGGCACGGAAGATAAGTATAAGTCGGTGCATTGACAATGCAAGCACGAGAAAGGTCTAGAGACAAGGAAATGGAGTCTTTCGTGTAGCTGCGTCTCCGATTATGGCCGTAAGGCAAATACGACTTGATAGGTTAACGTTGTTGGCACGAGAAGTGGTCTAGCGACAAAGTATGAGTTAACGTTAACATTGCAAGCACGGGATGGTTCTGATACGCAAGTTGCGCTAAGGCGCCGGTCCTAAACTGATCCTAAGGCAAGAATAGAAAGACAATCGAAAGAGGGTTTATGTTACACAAAGTAAATGAAACGTGTAGGTTTTGTATGGGTGGGCGAGAAGCTCACTCCACCAGTACAGTGGTACTGACACCCACACAGTGTTTCATGTGCAGGCACAGGTAGAAGCTCGTGGCGCGGAGCTCGCTTGGATGCGTCGAGGCACGGAGTTCCTTGGCGAGTCGAAGCGTGCGGTCGCGTGATCTGAAGACTTATACAGGACGTAATGTATGGACATCGCCTTCCGAAGCTTCCGCTGGAATCAAGTATTGTATCGAGAGATGAGAGAGAGCAGAGTGACTTGTAAAATGAGAGAAAAGTGAGACTTGAGAGACTTGTAATTGGCCTTGCGCCCACAATATAATCCTTGAATTCAATATCAATAAAAGAGCTTTCTTTGAAATACTTGTGTTCATGTGTTCTTTAAATTCCGCTGCAATATATTCAATGTCTCTGCACGGGACTTCTGTGCGACGACCCCGTCGTAGCCGCTGAAATCGGCCGTTATGGAACCCGCCTTGTACGAGCGCAATCTAGGCTCGTGCGGCATCACGCCTTAGCGAGGACGATCGCTCCTACGGGAGCGGGGCGTGACACTCACTGAGTCACACTAAGTCCTGTCAAGTCAATCTAGGTCAAATCAAGTTATATCAAGTCAATCTAAGCCAAACCAAGTCAATCCTAGGTCGTACCAGGCATCACGGGTCAAAACAAGTCGAAGAAAGTCAAACGGGGTCAAGAGTTGGCCTACAGTTGACTTTTGGTCAACTGGTCAACCCTGGTCAACTCTGGTCAACTCTAGGTCAATGGTGACTAATAGTTGACTTTTGGTCAACTACACAAGTCTAAAGGAATTTGGGACTAAATTGGGTAAAGCGTTGACCCATAGTTGACTTTCGGTCTAAAAAGTCAACCGTGGTCAACCGGGGTCAAGACTAGGTCTAGGCGACTATTTCTAACTATTACCAACCTCTACAACCCATATCCAAGTCCATCTTGGACTTGGAAACTCATATCTTGGCCGTAGGCCAATATCCTATTTTACCCTTAAAAGGGTAAAATTCTAGCTTAGGCAACTATCAAGTTAGCCTACCTACGCTTGGTATTTTGACCCGAGCTCCCCAGGGTAGTAAGGTACTAGCCTATACATATATTACCTACCAAGATACCTAAGTAAAATAGACATCTAGTCCATGTTACGGTCCATTGCCGGTATCTTGAATATTTCAAGATACGGGATGGTACGGCACGATACCGGCGCCCTACAACCCCGATTTCCACTCGGGAGCCTACCCGCAAAATCTAATTCATATAATCTAGCCCCACGCCAAGTTTCAACTCATTCCGATACTCCGGGCTCCGTTTCGCCTTCTAACTCGATTTCCTCTTCTTTCTATTCTAGCTCTTTTCCTATTCTTCTAACTTCTTCTAACTCTTTCCTTCTAACTTCTTCCTATTCCTTTCTAAACTCTAATCCCTTAAACTTCTTCTAATTTAACTATCTATAAACATATATATATATATATATATATACATATATATATATATATATATACATATATATATATATAGATAGATAGATAAAAGGGGGGGTTAATAGGCTTAAAGCCAAGGGGGGTTTAAACCTGGCAGCAGCTGCTGCCAGGGTGCTGCTGCGGCTGTTACTGCAGCATGCTGCTGCTCTGGGACTGTTTCTTATTCTTCTTCATCTCTTCCTCTCATCCCTACTTCTATATATATATATATATATATATATATATATATATATATATATATATATATATATATATATATATATATTCCTCTATATATCTATATCCATCTATAGATAATATAATATATATCCATCTAACCATCTTATATATATATATATATATATATATATATATATATATATATATATATATATATATATATATATATATATATATATATATAGATATATATATATACACACAACACTCCACATCTATATATATACATACATACACACCCATATCCATATACATATATAAATACCACTCATATCTATATATATATAATACACTCTCATAACTATATATATATAATATACATATTCATATATATATATATATATATATATATATATATATATAGATCTATATATATATATATATATATATATATATAATTATATATT
>JANAVB010006599.1:3637207-3806244 GCA_029216955.1 Iris pallida
ATATATTATATATATATATTATATATATAATAATAAAAAAAAAATAATATATAAATAAAAATATATCTATATATATATATATCTATATATATAAATAAATATATATATATATATATATATATATATATATATAGATATATATATATATATATATATATATATATATATATTATATATATAATATATATAATATATATATATATATATATTATATTATAAACACACACACACCCTCCCACACACAAACACACACATTCTCACCACTCTCATCCTCATGACACTAATTTCATATCAAAATATATACACACACTCACACCATAAATACCATGTATATATATATGTATATATATATATATACCACTCTCAAAATGATTAAACCCTAATAAATTCTTAACCTTTTCTAGGGAAAACCTACAAATTTGTGGGCAAATGGTGGAGAATCTTCCCCTCCATTTATTGTGAATGAACTAAATGCAAAAGAGAAGTAAATGAAGAAATTAAAGCATACCTAGATTAGTTGGTTGGAGGAAGAAGAAGACTTGAGAAGAAATTGAATTTGAAAGAGAGAGAGAGAGAGTGCTTAGTGGAGAAGAAAGAGGGGGGGGGGGGGGGGCTAGTCATGGCCGGCCAAGCATGGCATGGGTGAGGGGCACTTGTAATTACAAGTTTGCTCCTCCCTAAGCCTAATGTTAAATAAAATCCAAATTAGGTTTAGGAAGTTGCTAAAAATAAATAAAAAATCATAATTAAACTAAATTACTCATAGGGGACTAGTCCAAACTCTTAAACCCTAAAGTTTAGTGTGGTGGGCCATGGTTAGCTAACATGCTAATTACAGCTCAAGTCGAAATTTACCGGGGTCCCGAATTAACTCGGAATGCGATGAAATTCGAACCCGACTCCTATAATAATTAAATAATAATATTCATGAAATAAAATTCCCAAAAATATTATAAAATAGAAAATTACCATTTTACCCCTAACTGGGAAAAGTGAGGGTGACAAGTCTATCCACCTTAAAAAAATTCGTCCTCGAAATTGAAGACAACAAGCACAGAAAATCACAAACAGAATTAAAGGAAATAAATTTATACCTCAGGGCGCGAAAAGATAAGGGAAACGCTCCCGTATGTCATCTTCCCTCTCCCAGGTAGACTCACCTGGAGAGTGATGCCTCCACGCAACCCGAACCAAGGGTATGAGCTGGCTCCGGAGCACCTTCTCCCTGCGATCCAGAATCTCCATCGGCTGTTCTGGATAGCTGAGAGTAGGTCCCACCTGTATCGCTGAGTGGTCCAATACATGGCTAGGATCTGCCACGTACCGCCTCAGCTGAGATACATGAAACACGTTGTACACTCCCTCGAGCCTGGTAGGCAAGTCCAGTCGGTAGGCTACTGTACCGATCCTATCTAAGATGGAGAAAGGTCCGATGTAGCGCGGACTGAGCTTCCTACCGCCGCCAAAGCGAATAGTGCCACGTGTCGGGGATATCCTCAGAAATGCCATGTCACCAACCTAGACACAAGACAAAACTCAACACACAACTAACAAACAATCACAACAAACATGACAAGAACTGAAACTAACCTCGAACTCTAACGGTCTTCGGTGACTATCGACCCAATGCCGCTGCCTATCCTGAGCCACCCGAAGTCTGTCTCTAATCAACCTAACCTTCTCGGCCGCATCCACAACCATCTCCGGCCCAAGAAGCGCCCGCTCGCCGACATCGTCCCAAGACAAAGGAGTACGGCATCTCCGTCCATATAAAGCCTCAAATGGTGACATCTCTATACTGTCCTGGTAGATGTTGTTGTAAGCAAACTCTACCAGGTGAAGATGGTCCTCCCAAGAACCCTCGAGATCTAGCACACATGTGCGAAGCATATCCTCCAAAGTCTGGATGGTCCTCTCCGACTGCCCGTCTGTCTGAGGATGATAAGCAGTACTAAACTTGAGCGAGGTGCCCAAGCTAGCCTGCAAACTCCTCCAGAAGTGGAAAGTAAATCGGCTATCCCGATCTGAAACTATGCTCACCGGAACTCCGTGCAATCTCACGATCTGACGAACATACAGCTCAGCCAGCCTCTCCGTAGACAAACCCACTTTGAAAGGCAAAAAGTGGACCGATTTGGTCAATCTATCAACTATGACCCAAACCGCGTCCTTCCCTCCTGGCGACCGTGGAAGTCCGGATACAAAGTCCATGGTGATGTGCTCCCACTTCCACTCGGGAATGGGTAGCGGCTGTAGCAATCCACCTGGTCTCTGCCTCTCGGCCTTCACCTGCTGACACACAAGACAACGAGATAGAAACTGAGCTACCTCGCGCTTTATGCCATACCACCATACGTGCTCTCTCAGGTCCTTATACATCTTGTTGGCTCCAGGATGCATAGAATACTGAGAGCGATGTGCCTCCTGAAGAACCTCCTCCCGAAGCTCTCCACGCAGAACGCACAGCCTAGTACCGTGCCGCAACGACCCGTCTTCGGCTACAGAGAAATCGTCAAGCAAGCCCATCCTCACCTGCTCCCTAATGCTCCTCAGGGCAACATCATCATACTGCGCTGACCTGACTCTATCCATCAGCTCAGACTGAATCTGCAAACCCCACATCTGGATCTCCATGCCCGGAATGATGACCTCGATACCCAAACTATCCAGGTCAGCCAACAAATAATGATCTGTCGTCAAGAATATAGCAACTGGATACCTGCTCAAGGCATCTGCAACTACGTTGGCCTTCCCCGGATAGTACTGTAAGGATATATCGAAGTCCTTCATCAGCTCTAACCACCGCCTCTGCCGCATGTTCAACTCCTTCTGAGTGAACACGTACTTCAAGCTCTTGTGATCTGTAAAGATCTCAACTTGCTCTCCGTACAGGTAATGCTTCCATAACTTCAAAGCAAAAATAACCGCGGCCAACTCTAGATCATGAGTAGGATAGTTCTTCTCATGAGGACGCAACTGCCTGGATGCATAGGCAATCACCTTCCCGTGCTGCTGAAGAACACACCCTAAACCCTTCCCGGAAGCATCGCTGAAGATCGAGAACCCTCCTGACCCAGACGGCAAAGTCAGGATCAGAGCTGAAGTCAACCTCCTCTTCAGTTCATCGAATGCAGCCTGACACTCATCAGTCCAGACGAACTCCACGTCCTTCCTGGTGAGTCTAGTCATCGGCTCTGCAATCTGTGAGAAGTCCTGGACGAACTTCCGGTAATAGCCAGCCAAACCCAGAAAGCTCCGAACCTCGGCAATTGAACTGGGCGTAGACCAAGACTCCACTGCCGAAATCTTCCTCTGGTCTACTGAAATCCCGTGCTCGGTCACAACATGACCTAGGAACTCCACCTGGTCTAAGAAGAACTCACACTTCGAAAGCTTCCCGTAGAGTTGCTCCCTCCTCAGAGTCTCTAACACGACTCTCAAGTGTTCCTCATACTCCTCCTGCGTCTTCGAATAGATCAAGATATCGTCTATGAAGACCACCACGAACTTGTCAAGGTACTGATGGAATACCTTGTTCATCAAGTTCATGAACACCGCGAAAGCATTGGTCAACCCAAATGGCATCACTGTAAACTCGTACTGGCCGTACCGAGTCCGAAATACCGTCTTGGGAATGTCATCCCGCCTCACCTTCAGCTGGTGATACCCGGACCTCAAATCTATCTTCGAAAAGACCTTTGCCCCACTCAGCTGATCGAACAAGTCGTCGATCCTCGGCAAAGGGTACCTATTCTTGATAGTGAGGTTGTTGAGCGCCCGGTAATCAATGCACATGCGGGACGTACCGTCCTTCTTCGACACGAACAGGACTGGCGCTCCCCAGGATGAAGAACTGGATCTGATGAACCCCTTATCCTGCAGCTCGTCGACTTGCTTCTTCAGCTCTATCAACTCGCTGTTGTTCACCCTATAGACATGCTACGAGATGGGCTCGGCGCCCGGCACCAAGTCTATGGAGAACTCAATATCCCTGTCTGGCGGCATCCCCGGCAACTCCTCGGGAAAGACATCCGAGAACTCAACAATCAACGGATGTGGCAAATCCTGCCCCGCCAACAAAGCTCCACAGAATCCAGCCTCCGGCTCCGCTGCTCCTCGAGCAAACTCGATCTCTGGCTCACCCGGTGTCCTAAAAAGAACTCTGCCTCCTCTACAATCAATGCTAGCATGGTGCATGCTCAACCAATCCATACCGAGTACCATATCATACCTCGGTAGGGGCATTACGAGCAGACACGCACTCAAGTCCCGGCCTCTCAGAGTGACTCTCTGCCCCTTGCAAATATTATTAACCAGGATAATACCTCCCCCGGTCATAATCTTGCAAGTCCTACCCATATATTCAGCAATGATATTGTGTCTCAGAGCAAAAAAAACAGACACAAAACTATGGGTCGCCCCAGAATCAAATAAGACAAAAGCAGGGAAAGAATCTAGGAGAACATGACCTGCTACAACATCTCCCACGGGCTCCGTCTCCTCCTCTGCTGCCAAAGCGAATACCCTGCCCGCGGGTGCTCCCCTCTGGTGCTGGACAAACGCTGCTGCTGGGTCTGGAGTGGAGGATCCCTCTGCTGAACCGCTGGTCCTCTAGCCGGCTGTACCCTGTCCTGGCCTCCCTTGGCTGCCCGAGCAGGGCAGCCCTTCAGCTGGTGGTCGGTCCCTCCGCAGAATAGGCAAGCGCCTAACCTCCTCCGGCATACGTCTCTGCTGTGCCCTATCTTTCCGCAGAAAGCACACTGCTGGGTCTGCCTCTGGCCCTGACCCTGATGCTGCTGGGCACGCGCCGGTGCCTGCTGAATCTGCAACAGAGGCTGCTGCTGAAACGGCCTCTGCTGTTGCTGCTGCTGAATGTGGGGGCGCTTGGCCGATCCCGTATTGGAACTCGCCCCCATAGTATCTTCGCTCCTCTTCGGCTTGAGGCCGAAGTCCTCCTCTGTGATCTGTGCGTCCATCAATATCTGATCGAACGTCGTGTCACGGCGACCCGAGGTGCGGGTGCGCACTGCATGAATAAGTCCCCTGCGGAACTTACGAGCCTTCTGCCCCTCATCCTGGATCATATCGGGAGCGAACCTGCTAAGGCGGAAGAACTCAGCTGCATACTCGTCCACCGACGAGTTCTCCTGTACTAGACCCACGAACTGGCCCTCCAATGCTGTAAGAGCCACGTCCGGGAAGAACTTCTCCTTGAAGAGCCTCCGAAAGTTCTCCCAAGTCAGCCCTCTCACCCACGCACGAGGATCCGTACGGTACCATGTCAGCGCAATGTCGAAGAATCGGCTGGCTGCGGCCGAAACCCAAAGTGCTCTAGGAAGCTCTGCCAGCTCCATGCTCCGCTGTACATCCTCTAGCCAGTCGTCTGCATAAAGGATGCCCTCTGTGCCTGTGAAGTCCCTGGAGCTCATCTTTCTGAAGTCCAATACTGTTCCCGGCCTGGACTGCTGCTGGTACGGCTGCTGGCCAGTAGGGCCCTGCACCGTACCCGGTGCCACTCTCTCTACTGCTGCCAGCGCAAGCTGATGCGAGTTCTCCATACTCTGCCTCAGTATCTCGATCTAACGGTGTGACGCCTCCGACTGGCGCTGCGACGCCTCTGCCTGGGCCCGATGTGTCTCCATCATCTGCTGAAGGAGAAGGAACATATGATGCGTATCCGTCGGTACCGGTGGTGGTGGCGGCAGTATCTCCGGAACAATGGCCGTAACCCTCTGGGGTGGAGGTGGTAGACCTCCCTGTGCAACTGCTTGGGTCTCCAGAATAGTAGAATCACTGGGGGCAGTCTCGTGAACCTCCTCCTCTGCCTGATCAGATCTCTCAGGCAAACCACTCGATCCAGTGGCCTGCGGGTGCGTCTTCGTCATCCTGGAGACGAATTGAAACAAAGAGATCAATATGGCACATGAGTAGATTATCAAAGAAGGACAGTTAATTTAATACAAGGTGAATAATCATGATAATCAAAAGATCAGAAATTTTCTAGGTGTGATTGAGAAACTCCTATCATGTCCTAGGTCCTACGTCCTAATTGCAGGCTCGTAATTAGTACTCTAAGTCGAGCACCATTACGAGATCGCACTAATTACGATACTGGACCTGCGTGGGCTACCACAAAAACGTGTCACGACCCGCACCCTTATGAGGGGCACGAGCACGTGGGTACGTCCAGCCTACGCCGCAGTATCGGCGGTAGAACGCTGTATATAACGTCTGTAAATACCTACGACTAATAGTTAAAATGTACCTGTACAGTATATACTCTCCGAATGGAGGTGACATAGCAATACAGTCTCAATCACAGAATAAAACTAAGGTAGAAAGCTCAGAAGGAAAGACATATGATAGATGAAGAGTAAATAAGTCCACAGTCTAAATACAAGCCCAGATATATACAACATCACAGGGTATCAAAATAGAATATAGAAACTACAGTCTGATAAAGCTAGCTGGATCGCAGTCCAGTCAAACCTAGCTAACCTACACTACTCTGGAAGTACAAAATCTAGTGGCTCTACTATAAGGCCACGATCCAAGGCTACCTCATCTAACTCGAGCCCATAATAGGTCGAGCAGTCCGCATCAGAATCATCTGTAATATATTATAACAGTATCCTGTCAGGAAAATGAGCAAGTACAAACACTAACAGCAGTTCCATGTAAATTGACAAGTTCTATAAGAGACAGTATAATGAATTACAAGACAAAGATATATGAAGACTTGGGAACCGTTCGGAAGCCGAGTTACAATCCTTAAACCAAACAAGGACCGGGGTTGTAACTCTTCTCCCGAGCAGAACTTAGTCTCCAATCAAGGTACAATGTAAAGGCATGTAGAGCATGTGAGTAACTGTATATCATGCATGGTGAGAAAGTACTGAATATAGAACAGAACAGGATATATGACAAGAAAAGTAAATATAAAATATGTCTCAAACATTATAGCCTAATGTGATCGGTATGGGTCAAGAATCAGGCTTCCAACCGACCGGCTACAAGTACGTGGACTCGGCCCGGCCGGGATGGTAAGCTATGGAGCAAGTAGTAGCACAGGTCAGGCTATACCCATCGTGAGGTGAGGGTATAGCTATGATACAAGTAGTAACTCAAGGTGGGCATTGATCACACTATCTATAATATTCTCCATTCCCCGAATAGTATACGGATCCGGACATAGCACGTCATGACGCGGGATTCCCAAAGAGGGGAGCAAGTCCTCTTCAGGAATCGGCGTCAATACAAGTACGAGAATCAAGACTAAGCAAGTACCAGTATCCCAAGAAATCCAGGAATGACATCTCATGACAGGAATCCGACAATACTAGTCCGTGAACTATCGTGTCTGAGAATCAAGTAAGACACTACGACTGAATCGGATATAGCAAGTATCAAGACAATAAAAACTATCAGTGAATGTACTCGCCTGCTGTCCTGAGCTGTAGGATATATCAATGCTCAGAGCGGTATCAGAAGACCTAAATATGAGATACTGTAAGTTAATTTAGGTTTAAACAAGTTTAGGAATGATTTACAATGAATGATATGCAATCTAGGTCAAACTAGGTCTCACTGAGTCACACTAAGTCCTGTCAAGTCAATCTAGGTCAAATCAAGTTATATCAAGTCAATCTAAGCCAAACCAAGTCAATCCTAGGTCATACCAGGCATCACGGGTCAAAACAAGTCGAAGAAAGTCAAACGGGGTCAAGAGTTGGCCTACAGTTGACTTTTGGTCAACTGGTCAACCCTGGTCAACTCTGGTCAACTCTAGGTCAATGGTGACTAATAGTTGACTTTTGGTCAACTACACAAGTCTAAAGGAATTTGGGACTAAATTGGGTAAAGCGTTGACCCATAGTTGACTTTCGGTCTAAAAAGTCAACCGTGGTCAACCGGGGTCAAGACTAGGTCTAGGCGACTATTTCTAACTATTACAACCTCTACAACCCATATCCAAGTCCATCTTGGACTTGGAAACTCATATCTTGGCCGTAGGCCAATATCCTATTTTACCCTTAAAAGGATAAAATTCTAGCTTAGGCAACTATCAAGTTAGCCTACTTACGCTTGGTATTTTGACCCGAGCTCCCTAGGGTAGTAAGGTACTAGCCTATACATATATTACCTACCAAGATACCTAAGTAAAATGGACATCTAGTCCATGTTACGGCCCATTGCCGGTATCTTGAATATTTCAAGATACGGGATGGTACGGCGCAATACCGGCGCCCTACAACCCCGATTTCCACTCGGGAGCCTACCCACAAAATCTAATTCATATAATCTAGCCCCACGCCAAGTTTCAACTCATTCCGATACTCCGGGCTCCGTTTCGCCCTCTAACTCGATTTCCTCTTCTTTCTATTCTAGCTCTTTTCCTATTCTTCTAACTTCTTCTAACTCTTTCCTTCTAACTTCTTCCTATTCCTTTCTAAACTCTAATCCCTTAAACTTCTTCTAATTTAACTATCTATAAACATATATATATATATATATATATATATATATATATATATATATATATATATATATATATATATATATATATATATATATAGATAAAATGGGGGGGGGGGGGGGGGGGGTTAATAGGCTTAAAGCCAAGGGGGGGGTTAAACCTGGCAGCAGCTGCTGCCAGGGTGCTGCTGCTGCTGTTACTGCAGCATGCTACTGCTGCTGGGACTGTTTCTTATTCTTCTTCATCTCTTCCTCTTCATCCCTACTTCCTATCTCTCTCTCTCTCTCTATATATATATATATATATATATATATATATATATATATATATATATATATATATATCCATCTAACCATCTATATATATATATCTATGTATATATACACACAACACTCACACATCTATATATATACATACATACACACCCATATCCATATACATATATAAATACACACTCATATCTATATATATATATATATATATATATATATATATATATATATATAATATATATATATATATATATATATATATATTATATAAATACACTCTCATAACTATATATATATATATATATATATATATATATATATATATATATATATACATATTCATATATATATATATATAAACACACACACACACACTCACACAACACAAACACACACACATTCTCACCACTCTCATCCTCATGACACTAATTTCATATCAAAAATATATACACACACTCACACACATAAATACACATGTATATATATATATATATATATATATATATATATATATATATATATATATATATATATATATATATATATATATATATATATATATATACCACTCTCAAAATGATTAAACCCTAATAAATCCTTAACCTATTTTTCTAGGGAAAACCTACAAATTTGTGGGCAAATGGTGGAGAATCTTCTTCCCTCCATTTATTGTGAATGAACTAAATGCAAAAGAGAAATAAATGAAGAAATTAAAGCATACCTAGATTAGTTGGTTGGAGGAAGAAGAAGACTTGAGAAGAAATTGAATTTGAAAGAGAGAGAGAGAGAGAGAGTGCTTAGTGGAGAAGAAAGAGGGGGGGGGGGGGGGGGGGCTAGTCATGGCCGGCCAAGCATGACATGGGTGAGGGGCACTTGTAATTACAAGTTTGCCCCTCCCTAAGCCTAATGTTAAATAAAATCCAAATTAGGTTTAGGAAGTTGCTAAAAATAAATAAAAAATCATAATTAAACTAAATTACTCATGGGGGACTAGTCCAAACTCTTAAACCCTAAAGTTTAGTGTGGTGGGCCATGGTTAGCTAACATGCTAATTACAGCTCAAGTCGAAATTCACCGGGGTCCCGAATTAACTCGGAATGCGATGAAATTCGAACCCGACTCCTATAATAATTAAATAATAATATTCATGAAATAAAATTCCCAAAAATATTATAAAATGGAAAATTACCATTTTACCCCTAACTGAAAAAAGTGAGGGTGACAGGATGCAAGTATGTTTGTTATGTTTGCTC
The DNA here is from genome assembly GCA_029216955.1 of Iris pallida. NCBI lineage: Eukaryota > Viridiplantae > Streptophyta > Magnoliopsida > Asparagales > Iridaceae > Iris > Iris pallida. The sequence goes on from JANAVB010006599.1 coordinate 3,647,209, forward strand.
ACCCGGTTCTTCTCATCCTGTATAGAGATGACGAGATCATGCAATCTCCAAGGGATGAGATTCACCTCTCTTGTGAAGATCCTATGTGCGGTAAACGAATCACCTTCGATAATGATATTATCCTCGGCAAGATGATTATCCAGCAAGACTCCTTGACGAATAGCGTGAATCTCAGCAAGAAGACTCCTCTCCTCTTCGAAAGAATTGGTAGACGATGAGAACCATGATTTGGCATCAACGAATCCACCAATATTGTCCCTGGCAATAGTAGCTGCAACTATTGAGGAGGAAGCGATGGCTCTATCTACATTAATTTTAACGAATCCCATAGGGGGGCTTCCATACTGATGCATAAGGTTCTTTACGCAAATCTTCGATTCACTCGACCCTGCCATTATTAACGCTTGTCTTTGCATTATACATGCTATTGGCCTGCTGCACGATCATGTGAATTTGCAGGACTTCATTTTTGAATACACATGCGCATCTAGCTTTACATAATGTCCACAGTAGAGTCGCTCCCATATGAACTGCTTCTTCTGACTGAGAGTCCTTCAACCAATCTTCAAGAAGATGGAACAAATCTAGTTGGCTATCTACACGTAAACCTACCGTGCTGGCGAACCATGCAACCTTTGACACGCTGCGGTGTAGGAATAGGTTATTGGTATCTTCTTCGTGGAGGAGGCAAAATGGACATAATTTGTTTGCGAGTGGTAGGCGCTTGTTGAAAGAAGAGAAGAGCGGGAGAGCTTTATGTAGAAGACGCCAGATGAACACCTGGATTCTAGGTGAGATGTTCTTCATACGCCATAGATTACGCCAAATTATTTTGTCCGGATTGTTTGATGAGCTGCCAGGTTCCTATCTACGCAAGGCTTCGTAAAGCAATTTCGAAAGAATTTTTCATTGCTCGTTTTGGTCCAGATGAGTGAATCAGTGTCATCCCCTTCATGGAGGCTTGTATTAGAGATGGTCGTCGCCTCCATGGGGGAAAAGATAGAATGTATCAGAGGGAGGTTCCATGATCTCGATATGGGATCCATGAGTTCCCGCACGATCTTAGGGCCATGTCATGAGAGTCTGCTTTCAAAGATTCGATACCCATCACATGGCCCTAAGATCGTGCGGGAACTCATGGATCACTCATGGCCCTAAGATTCGATACCCATCACATGGCCCTAGTATTGTCGGGGAGGAGTAGGTGAACACGGTGGCTGGGAGGAATTTGGTGGCGATGGTCACTGTGGAGTTGGCGGTGAGCGGTGGAGGGGGTAGTCGGAGTTGGCTGCTGCAAATGGCAAGGAGGAGGAGGTTGCCGGCGGTGGGTGATGGTCTGACTGGGTGGCGAGGCTGATGACGGTAGCGCTCAGGGAGGCAGTAGGCTAGGGTTAGGAACGTCGTGTCAGGATGGTTTCCGTGTCCTGTGTGACACGGAAATGACGGGGGATGGTGTCCGGGACTGTCGTACATGGGGACAATATATTTGTATGGTGGGGATATAGTAGATGGGTGGCACAAACACAATGCACAATCTGTGGATGGTAGATAATTTATGGATGAGTACCTCTCCTTATATAGGAGGTGGGAATTCTCAGTTGGATAATGACTTGTAATGGTTTAAACCCCGATGGATAATTCCATCTTTTATTTAAATCGATTTAGAAATTAAGCAATCAAATCCAAATCAATCTAGAATAACTTCTGTCTATTTAAAATAAAATCTTTTCCAAATTTAAATTATCAAAATAATTCAAATATTAAATAAAACAAAATTTTAAATACCTTTTTCATAAATATTAAAATATAACATTAATTAATTTCGAAGATCAAGATAATTACTTAAATATTAAATCATAAAATAGCTTTTATAAATAACAAAAATATATTGGTAAACAAATTCCAAATTTCGCAAAATATATGGAATATATTTTATAAACCAAAATTTCCAAATCACTATTTATTTTTAAACGACGAATAAAATAACTATTTTATACAAAATAAAAATATTTATCACATTTGTTTGAACATGTACTTTTTCTATATAAAATAAAATTTATAATTTATAATAAAAATATTTTTCTAAAAAGGTGTACGTTGCACACATTCGCACTTGACGAGCAAAATACGAAAAACGTAAATTGGCACGCGACGTACAATACGCAATTAATATAAAAACCAAATTTATAAAATAATAAAAAATGGTCGAAAAATTAGGGGTTTTACATCCTACCCAACTTACAAGAATTTCGTCCTCGAAATTAAGAATTAGTAGGGGGGTGAGAAGGCACAAAGGGGTAGCGATGAGGAAAAATCAATTCACAACGTTCAACCAAAAGATGCATTAGAAAATCGTGATTTGAAATAATCGTGGATATGGCTAAATAATGCAAGAATGAAAATGATCAAGGGTTTTAATCAAGATAACTTGCAATAGGGAATAGTATGGTATCAAGAGAAAATAAATTAGAGACCTTTAAGATATGGTTTCTTGGGAGTAGGTTGAGGGCACGATTAGGAGAACGATTAGATTCACTCCTAATTTAAGTAATTATGAGGTCGTGATAGTAAATATAGGGCCGAGAAAAAAAAACGAGTAGTTTAGGATGAAGATATAGCAACATCGAGTGATAATGGTCATAATCGATAGGAAGGCTAGAGGAAATTCGAGTGATAATGGTCATAATCGATAGGGGTTTTACACACTTTTGGTTGGATGACTAATAAAAGCTTTTGGTGGAGTAATGGTGAAGCTCTTGGTAGTTGAGAAAGTTTAAAGCTCAAGTGGATAAGTATTTATGAAGAGGGGTGAAATCTATTTGTATAAATCCAAGAGATAGAGCAATTACTACAGCCGAGCGGATGATCCACCGGATATCCGCGGACATCCAGGAGATCATCCGCTCCAACAGTAACGGCTAGAAAACTAGTCGTTTGATGCATTAAATGCTCATTAATGAGGGTCGTTTGATTTGAATTTTGAATAGCCACCTCAGCACGACGGACCATCCGCCGGTGATCCGCGGATATCCGTCGGATAGTCTGTGGGGACAAGGCAAAAACTGTTGTTCCAAAACGGATCATCCAACGGATTTCAGCAGAAATCCGACGAATGATCTGTGGGAACTTAGCAAAAACTTGTTGTTCCAAAACGGATCATCCGACGGATTTCAGCAGAAATTCGACGGATGATCTGTGAGAACTCAGCATAAACTTGTTGTTCCAAAATGAATCATCCGACGAATTTCAGCGAAAATCTGGCGGATGATCCGCTTTCTTCATAATTACTTATTTACTTAAGTCATCCATACAAAAGTGTTTGACATGTGTTTCCTATGTATTACAGACTCTTGAGAGACTGGATCTGTCTTTAAGACGCTTCTTCACTTCTTTGACGACGGTCTTCTTTGATAGGCTTTTTGCTTTGTTCTTTTGAATGAGTAGGAGTGATAGCTTGATGAACATAGTAATCTTTCGTTTGTTGAGGCTTTGTTGAAGACCTGAGAAGAGACATATCTAAAACAACAGAGACGTTAATAGTAAGTTTCAAATCAGTGTGCCAAATATATATATATATATATATATATATATATATATATATATATATATATATATATATATAATTTTTTTATTTGTATTTTTTTTTTGAAGCAATGGGTACTTGTGGCGAACTCGCCTCCACTGAGGCTCGAACTCCCGACCACTTGGGCCGCATGCATCTCTCTTAACCACTAGGCTAGAGGTCATTTGCATATATATATATATATATATATATATATATATATTTGAATAAAAGATAATTAATTTATGGAATCGCTCACACTGGGATTCGAACTCCGCCCACAAGGGCCACATGCCTCCACACTAACCACTTGAGTGTGTGTGGGGGGGGGGGGGGTGGGGTTCCGGATCGTAAGTTCCGCGGGGGAGCCTCGCGGAAGCTCCATTCGCCTCTCGACCGTTGGAACGAGCGGACGTGCGCGCAAACCCCCCGATCCGATGGTGCAGGAGAGTGGAGCTTCGACGGGACTTTTGATCCGAATTATATATATATATATATATATATATATATATATATATATATATATATATATATATATATATATATATTGGGAACGGCGAGGCACCCCGGCGTGGAGAGCGCGGGTCGAGCCTCCTTGGGAGCATGCTCTCAAGCTCCATTAAGAAGTGGACACACAAAAAATAAATAAAATAAAATAAAATATATATATATATATATATATATATATATATATATATATATATATATATATATATATATATATATATATATATATATATATATATATATATATATATATATATGGAAGCGGATCAAAAGCCCCCCTTAGAAAGCCCCCCAAAAACCTCCCTCACTCTAATCCGTAATTTAATGTTAATATTAATGTTAATATTAACATTAAATACTAAAATTAACATTAAACTTAACATTAAAATTAATATTAACATTAACATTAACATTAATATTAACATTAACATTAACATTAATATATAAAAAAATTAAAAAAATTAATATTAACATTAACATTAATATTAACATTAATATTAACTTTAACATTAATATTAACATTAATATTACGAATTAGAGTGAGGGGGGTTTTTTGGGGGCTTTCTAAGGGAGGCTTTTGATCCGCTCCCTATATATATATATATGGAGGTCTTGGGTTTATTTATTTATTTATAAATTTTAGGAGAATGGATTTTTATTAATGCATATTGTCATAACGACTTACAAACGACTCAACCTCTTTCTTTAGTTGTTGATGAATACAATTCAGAGGGATATCCACTTGATAGGCGCAGGAGTTGAACGAGGAGAAAGTTGCCAATAGATGAGCTACCTCGTTTCCCTCTCGTCGAATGAAAGTATGTTTGATATGTTTGCCCACCCGGTTCTTCTCATCCTGTATAAAGATGACGAGATCATGCAATCTCATTCTATGTGCGGTAAGTGAGTCACCTTCGATAATGATATTATCCTCAGCAAGATGATTACCAAGCAGGACTCCTTGACGAATAGCGTGAATCTCGACAACAAGACTCTTCTCCTCTTCGAGAGAATTAGTAGGCGATGAGAACCATGATTTCGCAGCAACGAATCCACCAATATCGTCTCTGGCAATAGCAGCTACGACTATTAAGGAGGAAGCGACGGCCCCATCGACATTAATTTTAACGAATCCCAACGGGGGGGGGGGGGGGGGCTTCCATACTGCTACGTCAGGTTCTTTACACAAATCTTCGATTCGCTCGACCCTGCCATTATTAACGTCTGTGTATGCATTATAGATGTTATTGGCCTGCTGCACGATCATGTGAATTTGCGGGACTTCATTTTTGAATACACATGCGCATCTAACTTTCCATAATGCCCATAGTAGAGCCGCTCCCATATTAGCTGCTTCTTCTGTCTGGGAGTCCTTTAACCAATCTTCGAGAAGATGGAACAAATCCAGTTGGCTATCTACACGTAAACCTACCGTGCTGGCGAACCATGCAGCCTTTGACACGCTGCAGTGCAGGAATAGGTGATTAGTAGCTTCTTCATGGAGGAGGCAGAACAGACATAATTTGTATGCGAGTGGTAGGCATTTGTTGAGAGAAGAGAAGAGCGGGATAGCTTTATGTAGAAGACGCCAGATGAACACTTGGATTCTAGGTGAGATGTTCTTCATATGCCATAGATTACGCCAAATTGTTTTGCCCGAATTGTTTGATGAGCTGCCAGGTTTCTGTCTACGCAAGGCTTCGTAAAGCGATTTCGGGAAAAAATTTCCATTGCTCGTTTTGGTCCAGATGAGTGAATCAATGTCGTCCCCTTCATGGAGGCTAATATTTAGAGATGGTCGTCGCCTCCATGGGGGAAAAGATGGAATGTATCAGAGGGAGGTTCCATGATCTCGATATAGGATCCATGAGTTCCCGCACGATCTCAGGGCCATGTCATGAGAGTCAGCTTTCAGAGATTCGATACCCATCACATGGCCCTAAGATCGTACGGAAACTCATGGATCCCATATCGAGATCATGGAACCTCTCTCTGATACATTCCATCTTTTCTCCCGTAGAAGCGACGACCATCTCTAATATAAGCCTCCGTGAAGGGGACGACACTGATTCACTCATCTTGGGTTTATAAACCCACATATCTTATACAAATTTGATTTGCAGGCCTAAAAAAAGTCAATCCAACCCGGATCTAGGGAAGAGTATGGGTCGGACGAGACTACCTGGCCACTTCTTTGGACCAGTCCAAATTCGGCCGTCTTGTGGGTCGGGCCGGTTCAGGACCGAGTTTCGGACCGCCTTGAGACGAAATGAGAAGAGAGGGAATTTGTCAACTTTTTGCGGCACATTTTTACTATTTTTTTTGATGATTCATTTAAAAAAGTATTTTAGTATGTACTTTCATTCAAAATCGAACTAAAATTTTTTTTTTAAAAAAGTAAAAAAAATTGCGTATTGTATAAGATCGTATCGAATCACTATTTTGATTCGGTTGGGATGGATTGGTTTCGGTTTTTAAAACCGACAAATGCCCACCGCTATCGGTATGTACATCTTTAATCCCCCAAACTAGTTTTCTGCAGCAAAATCAAGTCCCGACTCGATCACAAAACTGATGCTAAAATCATTCCATACTTCTATTTAAATCCTCTCCCTTCATCAAAGAACCAAACCCCATCATATTTACATATATTTCTCCCTTCTCCTCCTCTTTTTCCTTTTCTTCTAGGGTTAAAAAGGAAAAAAAAAAAAAAAAAAAAAAAAAAAAAAAAACTCCTCAACATCATCGTCTTCTTCTTCTTCTTCTTCCGATTGCCGACGCTGGAGCCCGCCATGGAACGGGGCCGGAAGCGGCCCGACTCCGCCGATCAGCTCCCGGCCGACAAGCGCCCCTGCTGCCCCTCCGAGCCGGGCCCCTCCTCCGCGCCGGCCACCGCCGACTGCGACATGGAGTCCTCCTCCTCCGGCCACTCGGATCGCACGGGAGGCGCCGCCGACGACTCCGCGTACGGCTCCTGCGACTCCGATCCGGACTACGACCCGGTCCACCCCCACTACGAATATGATCCGGCCCGTCCCTCCGCCGCCGCCGCCGCCGGCGTCTCCAAGACCAAGTTCGAGAGGATCGCCTCGGGCCTGGAGGACCAGGCCGGTGCGGAGGCGCAGCTCGCGTCGCTCACCGAGCTCTGCGAGGTGCTCTCCTTCTCGATGGAGGGCTCGCTATCGAACTTTCCGACGGAGGTCGTGATTCCTAGCTTGATAAGGCTCTCGGGACAGGAAGGGGACCCGGAGATCATGTTGCTGGCGGTCCGGGCCCTGACGTACCTCTGCGACGTCATGCCCCGGTCCGCAGAGTCGCTGGTCAGGCACGGCGCCTTGCCGGTTCTCTGCGGAAAGCTGCTAGCTATCGAGTACGTCGACGTCGCGGAACAGGTGACTGCCTCCTATAATTTGTTGGATTGTTGCAAAAATGGTCGATTTTTTTTTTATTCTAACATGGTGATCATTTTGTTGTTGAAGTGTTTGCAAGCGCTGGAGAAGATTTCGAAGAAGCAGCCGGTTCCGTGCCTGCATGCGGGGACGATAATGGCGGTCTTGACTTATATTGACTTCTTCTCGCCGAGCTCTCAGGTGAGAAATTAGGGTTTTTTTTATTCTCCCTTTATTGTCTTTTATGAGTTTTTGTTGATTGCTGTGTTATGATCTGTTGATTGCTCTGTGTTGTAATCTCCAAACCAGAGAGTTGCTCTGTCTACTGTGGGGAACTTGTGCAAGAAGCTGCCTATGGATTGTTCTTCCCTTGTAATGGAGGCGGTTCCTACGCTGTGTAATCTTCTTCAGTACGAGGATCGGAAGGTTTTAGTTGTCATGTGATCTTTTTTTTTCTTTTATGGAGTACGAGTGTTTCTAAGCTTTTAATTAAAGTGGCTTGTTTTGGTTTTATCGATGGCAGGTTGTAGAAACTGTTGCTACTTGCTTGATAAGGATAACGGAATGTTTTAGTCAGTCTACTGAACGTCTGGATGAGCTTTGCATGCATGGAGTTATAAATAGATTGCTCGATTTAGTAGCCGTCGATGGTCTGATGTCACTTAGCCAAACGACATCCGTGGTATGCTAAATATGGAATATGGTTACATATGAAAGTTCTTATTTTTCAAATTATAGTTGCTAGTTATTTTTGTATCATGCTGTAAAATTTTGATTGCTTACTCGCCTGTAGGGCTTGATTGGGCTCCTCACTAAGCTTGCCACTAGTTCTATATTAGCCGTTAGAACACTTTTTGAGCTGAACATTAGCAGCACACTGAGAAGTATTTTGATGGCATCTGATGTCTCACGTGGCACTACGTACTCACCTCTCCAGGATCTTCAGCCGAATCAGGTACTAGCTATTTTGTTTTATGATGTTGCTTAGCATAACCTTATCTAAGTAGTATTATAAATACCAAAGTTACTAGAAATATATAACACTAGTACATTTGAAACTTCTCTTTCCATTCATGGAAGTAAAATGTTCCAGAACTATGGAGATTAATATACACGTGTGTATTGACTGCAAGAGGAAGGGAAACAAAGAAGATAATGATCTATATTACATGGTTCACAATATTGGAATCAATATGAGACCCTTCTTAATTGGCATTTTTGGTGGTTTCGTATCGGTATCAACCTGTTTCACGAACTATGCTATATTATTGCTTAAGTGGGCCATCGCTCAAATGAACTTAACTTTAATATACTTTGCTGCTTGTTTTAATGAGCCAGTAGCATTTATTGGATTTAATTTTGATATATTCTGCTAGAAGCTGATTATAATGAGCCCGATATAATCTATTTGAGCTTAAAGATTCCTTAAATGTCAAACTTTGTGTTTTTAGTATATATAATATACTTTGCTGCTTGTTTTAATGAGCCAGTAGCATTTATTGGATTTAATTTTGATATATTCTGCTAGAAACTGATTATAATGAGCCCGATATAATCTATTTGAGCTTAAAGATTCCTTAAATGTCAAACTTTGTGTTTTTAGTATATATTTATATATATAACTCAGCAGAAACTTGAAGTATAATCTATATTGCTAGAAACTTTTTTTCCTATTAGGTTGCAATTAAGTTTGATTTATCTAAAACTGCAGCATTTATGTTACATTGTAAAAGAATTTCCAGAGTGACGAAACCCAAAAGTCTTAATACTCCAATTGGAAATCACCCAAACCGTCGATACCGGTACTTACAGAGAGGGTCCAATATTGATGCTTATCGCTACCTAGTCTTGAACCTCTTTAAGTTTATATTGATTGAATAAATGTCTCCTTTTCAAGGAAACCACATGTAGCTCAGCCATAGAGAGAAACTATTATTGAAGTATACCTGCATATTTTGTGCTTCAGGTACATGAAGTTTTGAAGTTATTGAACCAACTGATCCCTCCTGCTTCCAGAGATGTTGAAGATATTCAGCTAGTCTTGGCAAAGGAAAAGATTTTAGAGGATGAGCCCAAGTTCTTAAATCAGTTATCAGCAGACATTCTCCCAGTTTCAATCCAGGTCTGTTGATACAAGAGGTCTGTTGTTGCTCTTGTATTTCGTTATTATCATTCTCCTGAATCTTTCTTGCAGGTGGTTAACTCTGGTGCAAATATACACACTTGTTACGGCTGTGTTTCTGTCATAAGCAATATAATATATTTAAGTCCAGCTGACATGCTTCTTGAGTTGCTCAAGCATACAAACATTTCAAGGTACGTCTCTCAGCTCAATGATCTACATCTTCATATCAGAACTGTGAAATGATCTAATTCAAATGCCATGTAGCAGCTTTTTGGCTGGTTTGTTGGCCCGGAAAGATCATCATATGCTGTTTCTGACTCTGAAGATTGTTGAAATCCTCATGCAAAAGCTTCCTGGTGTATATTTAAGCTCCTTTATTAAGGAGGGTGTTATTTATGCAATTGATTCACTTGCAATGCAAAATAACATGGCCCAGCCTGCTGCCCAGCAGTCTAGTGACTCGGGCCATCGTGTGTCTGCTAGAGATGGCTCTAGATGCTTGTGCTTTGCATTCACTTCAGGCTCTCCATCAATAGATTCCAGAACGTGCAGACTTGGAAAAGATGCTGTTCTTACTTTAACAAAGCACATAAAGGCTACCTACTTCACTAATGACTCTGAAACAGGATCAACTGAAATCTTGCAGAATCTCAAGTCTTACTCCGCATTGCTTAATGATAATGTGGACAAGTGTTTAACTGATGGTGCCTGTGCTCATTCTCCAAAAGAAGATTACATAGCTCATATATTGGATCAAATTTTCAAGGAGCTTAACAGTGGGGAGAGTATGTCCACTTTTGAGTTCATTGAGAGTGGAATAATGAAGTCATTGGCACATTACTTGTCTAATGGAAGGTATCTCCAACCTGCACTTGGCTATCAGGTGTCACTGGATCATTCTTCTGCTGTCCTTACAAGGTTCCAGAGGTTTGCTGGGATCATTTTGTCTAATGTTGGCCAGACTGGGAAAAATATGCTTTTATCATTATTAGTACAGAAATTGCAGGATGCTTTGTCTTGTTTTGATAATTTTCCTGTTGTATTGAGCCACATTACCAGAGCACGGAGTGTTCTGGCTGATATCCCTTTTAGGCACTCCACATCGCAGCCTTGCTTAAAAGTTCGCTTTGTAAAGGAAGAAGGCGAGGCAGACTTATCTGACTATAATGGTGTTCTGACTATTGAGCTTTCTTCATCACTGGATGTAATTGAAACATATTTATGGCCAAAAATTTCTGTAAAAGATAATGAACCTGTAGCAGAACCAGCAGGAAAAGAGACAAATAAAGAAGCTGATTTTGCTTCTGGAAGTAATGGTGCTGAAGAAGGAAATCAACAAGAAACACATGCCAGCGTTACAGAACAACCATCACTTTCTGTCACAGAGGTGCAATTCTTCCTATCTGTTGTTGTTGCTTTAAGAAAGTTGAGTATAAAAATTAGAAAGTTTGATAACTTTTCTTAAGTCAGAGGAAGTCTCTACGGGATAAATTAGGCAATCTCAAAGTAAAATTTCTTTGTTCTTGCCCCAGTAAGTGCTTTGTGGTCATTTGATATTGTTGACGAGTTGCAACTCTAAAAGGAAAAATCTAGGAATTGTTATTGGGTTGGGTCCAGGTAGTGCTAGTTCTGAAATGGACCTATCAGTTCTGTGGGCCCAACTTTTCATCCCGGACCCTTCCTGTATAAGCTTCATGTACAGATTGGATTTGGGTCGGGCTTGTTTCACTACATTTTATATGATAATATACTGGTACCCTATATATATATATTTTTATCTCAAACTCTTATATCAGGACTGGGTCCAAATAAATGTGGATTTATGTGGATCCGAACCCTCTCTCTTTGGAGGACTAGTCTACTTGAGGACCAGACCCTACCAATACGAACTTTTGGTCCGGTTTTGTATAAATTCGGGCTTTGGACTCTTGGGTCAAAATAACAGCTCTAGTCAATCACTATGTTTCTTTAATTGCTTACTATTATTTATTTCAAAGTTACGAATACTTTTTGGAACTTTATCTACATAAGTGTTTTTCCTTATCTTTTTGATTAAGTGACACTGGTCATTTAGGTATATAGAGTATGAAATTTTCTGTAGCTTTGTTTGAGATGCTTGGTTCAAGGATGGATAGAATTTAAATCCTATACGAAAGAAAAACATATTTAGCCTTCTTACTGGGATTAGTAATAGCCATTTGACTAGTTATATAAAGTAACTTCGGCAGATATTATATAAAGTACTACAATTGCATTTTTTAAAATAGAGAATTGCAAAATTGTATATCCTTAATTGCCTGCAAAGTAAAAAAGTTTGGCTACATGTATGCTAAAGGCTTATCTTCTGGCATTTTTGATTCATCACAGGTTCGTAGCACTCATGAACATCAAACTTTACTAGTGACTACAAGTGCAAAATTGAGGGAACTGATGAGTGGTAATCATGGCTTTTTGGATTAAGAAATTCTTCAACCATGAAGATAGACCTTTGTTTCTTAAATTGACAAATGTTTGAGTGTCTAGATAATTCTCTTTCTTTTTTTCTCTACAGGCAATGCGCCAGTTAGCGAGAAACAGCTCGAGGGCAGTGCAAGTTCTTCATCTCCAGTCGATGAGGATGGCCACCCAAAGTTGGTTTTTGCTTTAGAAGGCAAACAGCTGGATCGGTCTACAACCCTTTATCAAATGATTCTACAGAACCAGATAAGTGTAGAACCTGATTTGGTTCTCGGACCCAAATTTTGGCATGACGTGTACAAAGTGACATATAGAAGAGCAGAACCAAGTGTGATCCCTGCACAAGTGCGTAGTGATGCTTCTGATGTGCCTCAGTCACCTCTCTTTGTGGATAAAGTCGAATTCCCTTGGCACAAACAATCATTTTTTTCCAGTTTGGTGCATGCTGAGCTTCCTTGTAAGCTCGATAAGTTTAATCCTGCATATGATATATTGTTCATGATGAAGGTTTTGGATGGCTTGAACAGATTCTCATGTCAGTTATGCAATGAAAGAAACACCACATTATCCGAAATGAAATCAAGTTTTGATGATTTGGGTGCTGCGATCTCTGCAATTCCACAATCTGAGTTCGTAAGTAGTAAGCTAACTGATAAACTGGAGCAGCAAATGCGAGACCCTTTGGTGTTGACCACTGGTATCATGCCTTTATGGTGTAGTCAGTTAATGGCTGCATGCCCTTTTCTTTTTTCTTTTGAAACAAGATGGAAGTACTTCCGACTGACTACGTTTGGCCCTTCCAAAATTCAGCTGAATCAAGCGCTGCATTCAAGCAGCACTTATCCTGATTCTGCAAATGCACAGCAGTCAGTGTCAGGTTGGTCACATCGTAAAAAGTTCAAAGTAGATCGCAGCAATATTCTGGAATCTGCAGAAAAAATGATGGCATCACTTGCTCGTAGTAAGACTGCTATCGAGGTAGAGTACAATGGAGAAGTGGGTACTGGTCTGGGTCCTACAATGGAGTTCTACACATTGGCCAGTCATGAATTTCAGAAAATTGGCTTAGGCATGTGGAGAGGGGAAAGGAGTTCTCCCAGCCATTCAGAAACTGGCAGCATTACTGGTGGATCTGAATTTGTGGTTGCTCCTTTTGGATTGTTTCCTCGCCCCTGGTCAAGTGAAACATGTGTCTCAAATGAGTTCCAATACTCCAATGTGATTAAAAAGTTCTTCCTTCTTGGACAGCTTGTTGCTAAGGCCATTAAAGATGGGAGGATCCTAGATATGCCATTTTCTCGTGCTTTTTATAAAGTTATTCTTCAACAGGTTCTACTCTTAAAACTGTCTTAAACATGTGTTACATTTAGGGAATTTGGATCAAGTATTCATCTTGACCTAATGTACTTCTACGCACTTGTTTAGGAGCTTGGTTTATATGATATTTGTTCATTCGATCCGGAGCTAGGAAGGACTTTGATAGAGTTTCAAGACCTTGTTAACAGGAAAAGATGCTTGGGAATCAACTCAGATGCTTCTGATTTATGTTATCGAAATACGAGCTTAGAAGATCTTTGCCTTGATTTTACTCTTCCAGGCTATTCTGATTATGTGCTAACGTCTGAAGCTAATCATGAAATGGTAATACACAATATTCTTTGTGACAGTTATTCATATTGATCCTTGACTAGATATCTAAATTTTTAGTTATTTTCTTCATAGGTAAATATTGACAACTTGGAAGAGTATGTAAAACTGGCTGTAAATGCAACCATCGGAGAGGGAGTTCTCAGACAAGTGGAATCTTTTAAATCAGGGTTTAATGAGGTATGTTCTATGGATAAGCTGCTTCATGAAAATGAACCATTACCTTAAAATGCACTTTTGTCGTAAATTTTTTTTATTAAGAAACCATACATAACATCGAGGAAAAAGAGACCTTTTCATTATTTTACTTTTACACTTACTAAATTTGAAAGTGAAGAAATCGAATGGTCTTAAATCTTTTTGAATTTGATATGAGTGTGCACGCATGTACACACATACACACTTCACAACTGTCGCAAACAACAAACTGTTGTAATAGGCTAGTACCTTTCTCTAACCATCATGAGGCTCATTCAGTTCACTCTTAATAAAGGCTAACAACGCATAGGGATTGTCATGTACTCTATTTGGATTCTTGCATGTACTGGTTTGAGTCGTACTAGGAAGCACGGACACTCCAAAAATGGTGTCGTGTCCATGTCGTATTGAACATGAGACATTCCAAAATACACTAAGACGTGCCAAAATTGTTTCGGTTTTTACGTCATTTTGACTGTACCATGTGTCGTATTCGTGTCCATTCAACGTAGGAGTCATATAAGGTAAGAAATTAAAGTTCCCTTTGGAGACTAAGAAATGTAGCAGTATCGAAAATTCCAAAATTGAATGAAATTTAACACACACATGCTATAGAACATGAATATAACAGTTAATGGTATGTATATTCATTTTGACGCAAATCATAGGATGTAAGGCACAGTTCGTATTTTCTCAAAGTATGGACCAGTCTGCATAGGATTGCTGCTTTAATAATTTGATACACGTTTTTTTTTTGGGTACTCATAAGTAGGGGTGAGCATTCGGTTTAATCGGTTCAAACCGAACCGAATTTTCAAAAACCGAATAAACCGAATTTAAGGAAACAAGAACCGAAACCGAACCGAATCAACAAAAAACCGAACTTAAACCGAACCGAAATAATCGGTTCAGTTTTTCGGTTTATTCGGTTCTTCGTAATCATTCACAACATCATTAAAAAAAAAGCAAGTCCATAAAAAAAATAGAAAGTCCACAGAAATTTGGTTTATGGAAGAAGAAGAGGACAAGGAAATGCAACCTATCTGCTTGCTCCTAATACATTCACATTAAAATATAGCATGTCCACATTAACAACCAGAGGTGCTCGATCTCCATGGAGCACCACCGTAGACTGATGAAGTGATGTTACTTTTTCCATAGATGCAGTAGTGGTGCTCAATGCTCATTATTTGGCTTGTGAATGTGGTGGTAGTAGTGGCTGTTGTTTAGGAAAAAAATGGTTATAGGAGAAAGAGAAGTGAATAGTAAGGTGGGAGAGTAAGCAGCAAAATAAGTGAAAGGAGCATCACCTTTTGTGCTTTCTTTGAGCCGGGTCAGCCTCCCCTTTGACCCCATGTCATCATAATCTTCCGCGCGAGAGAGAGAGAGAGAACGAGATCTTAAATAAACGAGAGAGAGAGAACGAGAGAGAGAGATAGAGGAGAGAAGTTTGAGGAGGGGCACTAGAAAATTTTGAGGAGGCGGTGACCGGAATCCCCCACAGACGAAGAGCTTCGCTAGGGTTTCTATCCTTGCGGCGGCTGGAGAAGTTTTAGAGGAGAGAGAAATCAGATGAGAGTTTAGGTTTTTTTTGATATATATATAAGGGTAATTTTGTAAATGTACAGTCTAATTCGGGTTTCAGTTTTGGACCGAAACCGAAGTCCAAACCCGAAACCGATTAAGAGTTTTGGGTTTTTGCATAACCGAAACCGACCCGAATTGCTTTCAAACCGAACCGAATTTCTTATTCGGTTCGATTTTCGGCCCAAAACCGAATAATGCTCAGCCCTACTCATAAGTAGAATGTGTGCTTATTGTGGTACTGTACAGTGATGCTATACTCGTAGGCTACAACATGAGTCCATTGGGGTAGTATAAGTTGTCGCACATGATTTTCTTGGCTCTACCAGTTTTTGCAAAAAAATGCTGAAGTAAATAAAGTAACCTCCAATTGTCATCGTCTCCAGATGAATATGCCCTAAACTGATTTAATACGAGATATACCCTATTCTCATGTAAATATTCTAAATACATACTCTAGCCCAATGTTTTAAAGGGCTACAGGCGCTAGGGTATGCTGAAGCCTAGTTTCGAAGTGCACAACGAGATGGTTTTCAAAAAAGAAAGGCACAGTTATTTTTAAATAGTCTACATAATATATGTTCGAATAAAAATAATAATAATTATATTTAATCAATTCATAACACAATTAACATGCTAAAAGCTGGAGTACATAAAGTCATAAAGTTAAAAGCTATCAAACAACTAACTGTTAACCATCATCAAAACACAAAAGAAACTATCACAAGTCCATAATAATAGAAGATGACAAGATCCTAAAAATCATCATCATCTCCATCATCAGCACTTCCAAAAGATTTTGTATCCTTTATCCTCCACCTCCTCCAATAGAAAACTTATTAAATACAGTAGAAATATTAGTTTAGTGACTTGGTACATTTATTAGTGTTTCTATCTTTGGGATCCACTTCGTGTCAATATTCTCAACTGAGATCTTTTCTTGATTGGCTTGATAAATAAGAAGTCAGTCTAGGGAAACTATTAATTACAATAGAAATATTAGTATAAATTATTTTATGTAAAATATATCTATTACAGAAAAGAAAAAGAAAATAAAAGATAAATAAACCAGGTTAGAATGAACCTCCTGCGCTTAATGTGATCCTCAAATATTGAATTGAGACGCACATGCGCGCTCAGGTGTGCCTAAGGGATTGATCCCCTCGTAGAAAATGAGGTGCAAGGGTGAGCCTCAAGCCTCGGGCCTCACAGGCTTTCCAAAAACATTGTACTGCCCACTAGTAAATGAAAACCTACTTCTCTCATCTCCCGACTTGCTCACCCTGGTGATCACCAGCCAGCGAAGGCCGCCTTCGCAGAGATGTCCCTTAGAACCTAAAAGTATGCCCTCGATTGGTTGGGTTCGTCCTTGACCTCGTTTGTGCTTCTGCAGATCCTCCTACAACTTGGCTCCCTTGACATATTGCCCTCTTTAACGTCAGGTGCTGCTGCAGATATTACCTGTCCGATATTGCAGATCCCTATGTTGCAGGTATACCAGTGCGATACGGAATCAGGACATGGACATTTTAACAAACTGTACAAGTTATGGACAAGATATGTTGCAGGAATACGAGTGCGATACAGAATCAGGACATGGACATTTTAGAAAACTGTACAAGTTATGGACAAGTCACAAGATACAGATCTCATTTTCCCGTGTCCGTGCAAGTTGCAACATTGGCAGATCCCCTCTGGTTTGGCCACTGATGTAGTTGGTCCTCAATGATACTCTGCTTTGGATCCTCACCTAACCTGTTGACTATGACAGATTGTCCTTACGCAGTTAGCTACCACTAGATTTTCCTCCGAGTTGTCTAGGCTTGTCCTTTAAGTTGTCGACAGCCATGAGAAAAACTCACTTCAATCCCGTTTAGGGTAGGGAGTGATAGTATAACGTGCAAAAGATAAAGGTATATATCGTTCCAAAAAACTATAGTCTATTTATCTATATAGGGAGTGGAAGCTGGAAGTAGTTTTCTGTATTTTTGTCTTGGCAAAAATTGCACAACCAACATCAACCTAACTGTAACCAAGAAATCTACATGAGAGCTTCAGTGACATCCAAATGCTTGAATGATGAGCGTGGTGCTGCTTCCTATTGACCTTGGCTTCCAACGATCTCTGGACTCTCCTGTGGGCCTTCACTTTAAAAGTACCATTTGTGGTGGGCTGTAGAAGTTAGTAGTTATCGAACAGATGTAGGTATTGCCACATTACTATCAATGTTTCGTAATTTGAATACTGAAATCAATGCCTCAATGAAGATAGAATCAATTTGTCCTATAATTTTAGAAGTACAGTAATGGATTATGGATGGACAATCCGTTTATGTTGAAATACAAATATGAAATAGGTAGTTGCGTTCCAATCGGGTGCTTTCCAATCAGGTTATTTGTATTGCTTTAGAGCCTTGCTTTATATGAATAATTATTTTGGATTCTCCAAGTTCCCTTAATATTGTTACAGCTAGAACTTAATACTTTCTTGGTTGGAACATAACTATTTCTGGTAATTTTGTTGCCTTGGAAATATCTTCCCATCTTTTACCACTTTGTATTTCTTGGCTTGTTCTAGGTGTTCCCGTTGGAAGATCTTCAAATATTTACTGAAAGTGAGCTCGAGCGGTTACTGTGTGGAGAAGGGGATACTTGGGATGTACGTAGTATCTTGTTGTTTTACTTGGCAACTCAATAATGTTATAAACATTAGTACACCTAATGCAATATTTTTCCTTACAGTTCTCTGAGCTCTTGGATCACATCAAATTTGACCATGGTTACACCGCCAGCAGCACGTCAATTGTTCATGTCCGTATTTATATACTGACTTGTCCAATTTTGGTTCACAATCTAGGTGTTTCTATCATGCTCAGAATACTGATTCCTTGGAATCCCTTTTTATTTGCAGTTGCTAGAAATTATACAGGAGTTCCATTGTGAAGAGCGAAGGGCGTTCCTACAGTTTGTGACTGGATCTCCTCGACTTCCACCTGGAGGCTTGGCTGCCCTGAACCCCAAAATGACAATTGTCCGCAAGGTCCGTTTTTATAAACAGCTTTAACAGGACACTATGATACGAGTTGAAACTTTACTTCTAACCGCATATCAATTTTATCAGCATTGTAGCAACAGTCCTGATTTGGATTTGCCAAGTGTGATGACGTGTGCTAACTATCTGAAGCTCCCATCCTACTCGACCAAGGTGATTATTTGCAAGACCTCAATTCTTCTCTATTCGACGTCATTGGTTGAAGTTTACTCCATGTACCATCCTTTTTAAAAACGAAAACTTCACCCCAGTTTGCCTCTTGTTATTGATGAACATTTTAACTTTGGTTTACAGGAGAGAATGAGGACGAGGCTTTCATATGCGATAACCGAAGGACAGGGGTCATTCCACCTTCTTAAAAGGCTAGTTCCGTTTCAAGAATAATTGCATGTGGATTCTGTAATTGGTAGTTCAGGAAAATGGTGTAAATATGGCGTGTGCGTTTGGTAAAAAGGTGAAGCCGACTGGAATCAACAGAAGGAAGCCCCATCTTGACTGCTGTACAAAATGGTAGTTTCTAGGAATTTCAATAATTTACCTTTGTATAGGTGGGGGCTGTAGATAAGGTATAGGTGGGTATTTGGCAGAACTGATCCTTTTCGTCTTTCTATTCTGGTCATGCTTCATTGGCCGTGTACCGAAAACAGGGTGTATAGGGGACTGACTTCGGTGAAGCAAATTATCTTCTCTTGACTGCAATGTTGGTGACCTGAATGGAATATAGTACCTTCTATTTTCGGTTCTGTTCATGGTATAGTTGCTTGATTAATTTTCTTCTGATTCTTGATGATACATGGCGCTGCAAGTATTTGTATCCTTTAGTCAGTATAGATCTATTTTTGGCTGTGTGTCTAGTTTGCATCATTTTTGCAGTGTGTGCTGTGCATATTGTTGTCGTGATCCTTTCTCATGCACAGATTGATATTAGCAGTTTGGCACCCTGATGTTTTGATTCATGTTAAATGTTGTCAAAAGAACAATCTTTAAGTATGCCTGGGACTTGGGCCATTTTCTAGGTTGTGAAGATGATCTCTCTTTCAGCAAAAATAAGATAAATTTGAGACTTGCGTGGACTTGGGCCATTTTCTAGGTTGTGAAGATGATCTCTCTGACAGTATGTGATGCATATAATGTGTCAGGTCTGGGTATTCTATCCACAAAATATTATTAGTAGTTTACCCGGTTTGTAGTTAATGTTGCTAAAAATACTTAATTCTATCCACAAAATTATCAGTTATTTTTTCTTCTGCCAAAAATAATAGCAAATAGATTCCCAAAATGGCACGGCTATAAACTTTAGAACAATTCTATAGAGAGAGAGAGAGGGGAGGTGGGTTAAATTGCAGTGCCACATGTCCTCCCTTATTGGTTAGGATTGGGGGCTGACGTTAGCACGGGATGGTGTCTGTGTTCGTCTAGTTTTTTTTTGGTTAGGAATGGAGGATGACGTTAGCAAGGGATGGTGTCTGTTCGTCTAGTTTTGGCCAATAGGGGAAGAACGGTCCCTCCCCTTTGGGCTGCCACGACTTTTCGTAAAATTTATAATAGTTGTACATGTGTCAATTTTTAATTTGGTAGGAATTTTAAAAAAAATAGACGGTGTAAAACACGAAGGATTGAATGGAAAAAGGAAAGGGACAAGACAAGGGCGGTTTTTGGAAAGAAGAAACAAAATTAGAATACAAATTTTAAAAAAAAGTAGAATATATATTGCAAAAAGGAAAACAAAGTTAAGGTAGAGACATGGTAAAAATATAAAAGTAAAGTTTTTTTTTTCCACAAAGTAAAATAATAAAATAAGTGCTATTAATTAGGATTTTTGCAAAATAATTATTTATAAATTAAATGGCATAATATGAAATAAAAGCAAGTATGAAACATTAGCAATTTCAATAAATCAGCAAACATATAGAGAAAATCAGAGACTTTGTGATGATACAAAAAAAATGTTTGTAGATAAGGATTTGTTAAGCAACCACACTATGCTAGTGATGTGCACACGCGCGGCCGTCTGGCCAGCCGTATGCGGAGCGCGCAGGGGTGGGAGGGGGGGGGGGGGGGGGGGGGGGACGCTGCGTGGGCGGGGCAGCCGAACGTAGATCAAGAGAGCCACGTGCCTCTGCGTGCGTGCACAAAAGCGCACGCCTAAGCGCATTTTGTTTGTTAAGGGACTATGAGGTGCCTATAAATTTTTAGCTTTTTTTGTGTAATTGGCGTTGCAACAGAAGTTGCAGAGAAAAAAAAAATTATCACAAATTTTTATTGCAGTGAGTGCACCAATTATAACCAAATAAACATTGGCATTCCTGTAAGCACCAATTTTTTTTTTTTTTGAAATCCCACTCACACGAAATTGGGAGGCTCGAACCTTGCCGGCCCCTCCGGGTGTCCGCTCTAATACCACTAGGCTAGAGAGCTCGGACGTAAGCACCAATTACAACAACAATATTTCGGGTATGTTTGGGATTTTATTTTTGAAAACCAAGTTTTGTTAAACAGAATTTTGATAAACAGAACAAAGACAAAACAAAATTTTGGAAAGTAAACCAAAAAGTGTCTGTGTATGTACAAAAGGAAAATTGTATTTTGAATGCAAAAATACCAAAAATATATATATTACGAATGTATGTCTTTTTTTAGACTATTATTGTATCTAAAAGTTCATACAAAACCAATATAAAAAGATTAAATATAATCTAATTATAATCAAATTGGAATTAAAATTTCAGTACTATCTAATCTATTTAAAAAGTCAAATTTAATTTGTAGTATAAACTAATTAAATTCAATCAAATTTAATTATATAATTTAAATACTAATTAATTTTATAAATTAATGGAATCTATTTTGAGAAAATCTTACCTAATAAGAAGTACATTAAGAGGAAAATAAATAGAGTAGGGAAAATTTTGTCTAAATTTATTTATTTATTTGTTTGTAGTTTTGTTTAAGGATCGGGGTATTTTGTTTGGTTTCCAAAACAAGAATTTTTTTTGTTTCAATTTACCAATAGACCAAATGGTGAACCCGTCCAACGATATAATAGCATATGATAATATTAAAAGCTAAAAAAGCTAATCAATTATTAATATAAAAATGACAAAATAATAATAAATCATGTGTGTTATATTATTGGACGAACTCACAATTTACCATTGCCACGTGTTAGTATTTCCACCTAATAATTTTTCATCTTAGGTCATATTTTATTAGCGAAATCGTAGTCTTGGAAAAGGAAAGTCATTCATTTCCTGTGTTTGGATGCCAATAGAAAGGAGGGAAAGGAAAATTATTTTCAAAGAAAAAAAAGGGAAAAAATGGTTCTCCCGTCCATCCAAGGATTTAATTTTCTCATTCTAAGGATTCAATTTCCTTTTCAAACACTAAATTTTTTTTGATAAAAATTACGTGTTCTAAAAAAAAATTGATTTGCTTTTTTTTCTTCCCTTTCTTTTTGGCAAACCAAACGCAGACCTTAGGTTTGTAACTTAATCTTTTAGATGGTTAAAATCTTTGTTAGCAATTCGGGAAACGAGAAAAAATCGGAACGAAAAAAGTACGAGTATATTTCGGTGCAGTACAAATAAAATAGGTTAAAAAATTGGTCAAATATTCAACAAATGAAAGTATTGAGGTTAGAAACTTTATGTTCTTAAACATGTTGTCAAATTTGATTAATTAAACAAGTTTTCACCATATTTTTGTGTCAATTTTTTAATAATTTATACGAAATACGTTTAAAATTTTGTATTTTTAAAAATTATGTACTAATTCGAATCTTTTAAAATATGCAAGTATTATACTTTTCTGAAAGATATAAAAAAATCGTGTATAATATGAGGTGTAATAGGTAATTGCTAAATAATTTAAGTCTCTACCGTGTCCACATGTTAGAACTAAATAATTTACCGTAGCAAGTCTCCCCCATTTGGCCCTTTTTTTAAATCTCATTTAATTTGTGCCATCTTCTGAATACACATATTTGATGTGGCACAAAATTGTATGATTTACTATCTATTTTCATTTGGTCCTTTTTTTCAGGGCATTTTTTTTACCATCTGCCAAGACTTTGACACTGGATAGGTGTATTCTTTTTTCTGTTCAACTAGACAAACTTAAATAGGAATTCAAAATAGGAACGTATAATTACACGTAGATGAAATTTTCTATTTAGGCCCTTGACCTTTTTTGTTTAGGTCCTTTAGAAAAAAAAAAATCAAGAGATGAGATGCATGTAATCCAACAGTTTGTCATTGACGAGTTTAAAAATATAGGAATACATGAGTTCCTCTAGGAATTTTGTATTCTTTTTCGCGAATTAGTCATGAATATAGAAAACCATTACTACTGCAACTAAGGAGATATCAGCATTAAAGGAAGAGGTGTATTTTAAGGATTTTTTTACAACAACGTTATATTTGATTGAAGTAGGATATTAATATAAAAATTTACAATAGTTGAGGGTATTAAGTTAGTACCTATAAAGATTAAGAATATTAAGTTGAAAATGTGGAAAAATTGAGAGTATTAAGTTGAAAATATGGACTAGTTGAGAGTATGAAGCCTTGTTAGCAATTCGGCAAACGGAAAAAATTCGGGACGACAAAAGTACGAGTACAAATCGGCTTAGTACAAATAAAATACGTCAAAAAATTCGGTCAAATATTCAAAAAAAATGAAAATATTGAGGTTAGAAACTTCACATTTTTAAATATATTGTCAAATTTGGTTAATTAAAGAGGTTTCCATTACGTTTTTTTGCCAAATTTTTCAATAATTTATACAAAACACGTTTAAAATTTCACATGTTTAAAATTTATGTACTGATTTAGATCTGTCAAAAGTATGCAAGTATTATACGTTTCTGAAAGATACAGAAAAATTCGCGTATAATACGAGTTTTATTCGGATGATTGCTAACAAGGGTACGTGTCAGGTTTCCCATGCAACAAGTGCCATTCCCCACAACGAAATCGTTGCTTGGTTTGGTGTTGGGGTGGGCCTACCTACAAAAGGCCAACGGACGGTGCAGATAACCCTATTTCCCAATCTCATTTTCATCTCAGTCGTCGTCTCTTTCCTCTCTTCTCCAGCGTCCGATCTCCTTCCTCCGCTCCTCACAATTCCTCCTCCCCCAAATTTAAAAAAAAAAAAAAATTAAATAAAGTATTCCCCGTCAATTCGATTGTTCTTCTCTCGCGCCAAAACTACAGGTACGTTCTCTATATATTCGAAATTTAGGCGGATCTAGAAATCTAGGGTTAGGGTTTGGTTCTGAGGGTGGGATCGGATGGATTTAGGGTTCCGGCGATGGCGGAGAGGGCGGCGAGTCCGGGGGACGCGAGCCCGGAGAGCGGGGACAGCCCGAAGGTGGCGAGGGAGCAGGACCGGTACCTGCCGATCGCGAACATAAGCCGGATCATGAAGAAGGCGCTGCCGGCGAACGGGAAGATCGCCAAGGACGCGAAGGAGACGGTGCAGGAGTGCGTCTCGGAGTTCATCAGCTTCATCACCAGCGAGTGAGATTTCTCTCTTCTTTTCTTCCTTGATTCTCCGCCAGCTTATGGATGTTTGTTTCATTACGTGGAGTTTGGTTGTGTGTCCGTGTCGTGTCGTGTCGGATCCACTTTAAAATCAACGCCGTGCCCGAGTCGACGTGTCCGTATCGTCAGTAACTCTAGAAAATCAATATTATTCTTTTGGTTTTCAATTCGGTTTCTTTCTGGTTTCTCCAACAATTGGTACCTGATTATTTTTGTTGCTGTTTTTTAAAATTTTTGTTGTGGTGTTTATTAGGCTGTAAGAAGCGCGGACACTGAAAATTTGTCCGGTGTCCGTGTCGTTTGTCCGGAGATTTCAGACACGCATCAGGCATGACAGACACTCCAAAATAGACGTCCGGAAATTTCAGACACGCATCAGCTTCATCACCAGCGAGTTAGATTTTTATTTCTTTTTTGATTATCCAATTTATGGATTTTGATTACTTACATGGAGTTTGGTGATGTATCCGTGTAGTGTTGGTTTCACTAGGACACTTTAAAATCAGCCTCGTGTCCGAGTTGCCGTGTCCGTGTCTTCAGTAACTCTAAAAAATCAATATTGTTCTGTTGAGTTTTCAATGCGGTTTCTTTCTGTATTCTCCAAGAATGGGTACCTGATTATTTTTGTTGTTTTTTGAAGTTTTGATGTGGAGTTTATTAGGCTATAAGAAGGCGGACACTGAAAATTGGTCCGGTGTCCGTGTCATGTGTTCGGAGATTTCAGACACGCATCAGGCATGACAGACACTCCAAAATAGATGTCCGGAAATTTCAGACACACATCAGCTTCGTCACCAGCGAGTTAGATTTTTATTTCTTTTTTGAATATCCAATTTATGGATTTTGTTTACCTACGTGGAGTTTGGTGATGTGTCTGTGTAGTGTTGGTTTCACTAGGACACTTTAAATTCAACCTTGTGTTCGAGTTGCCGTGTCCGTATCTTCAGTAACTCTAGAAAGTCAATATTGCTCTGTTGAGTTTTCAATGTGGTTTCTTTCTGTATTCTCCAAGAATTGGAACCTGATTATTTTGTTGTTTTTTAAAGTTTTGATGTGGAGTTTATTAGGCTATAAGAAGCGTGGACACAGAAAATTGGTGCGGTGTCCGTGTCGTGCGTCCGGAAATTTCCGACACACATCAGGCATGACAGACACTCCAAAATAGATGTCCGGAAATTTCAGACACGCATCAGCTTCATCACCAGCGAGTGAGATTTTTCTCTCTTTTTTGATTCTCCAATTTATGGATTTTGTTTACTTACGTGGAGTTTGGTGATGTGTGTGTATTGTTGGTTTCACTAGGACACTTTAAAATCAACCTCGTGTCCGTATGTCGTCGCCGTGTCTGTATGTCAGTAACTCTAGAAAATCAATATTGTTCTGTTGGTTTTCAATTCTGTTTCTTTCTGGATTCTCCAACAATTGGTAGCTGATTATTTTTGTTTTTTTTTTAAAGTTTTGATGTGGAGTTATTAGGCTGTAAGAAGCACGGACACTGAAAATTGGTGCGGCGTTCGTGCCGTCTGTCCGGAAATTTCAGACACGCATCAGGCATGACAGACACTTCAAAATAAGTGCCTTCTGACGTGTTGTTGTGCCCGTGCAACATAATTATTTAGCTTATACAACTTGAATTTGTTTACTAAAATGAATTTGATACAGGGCGAGCGATAAGTGCCAGAGGGAGAAGAGGAAGACTATTAACGGGGATGATCTGCTATGGGCAATGGCTACATTGGGATTCGAGGACTACATCGAGCCATTAAGGTTATATCTAGCAAAGTATAGGGAGGTATAAACTTCAGTCAAACTGTTATTAATTTAAATGTTTATAGGTAGCAAGAGGTTGTTTGTTTCAATTTTATAGATTTTTCTCATGTTTATCCCACTGACTGATTTCTTTTTCCTCTTTTGGGTATTATTTGACGCTCCATTCATGTGATGTAATGTAGATGGAGGTAACTTTTCTTCCTTTTGTTTCTTGCCTTTTTCATAATTTTATCCTGTCGTGTCGTGCTGTGCCGTGCTGCTTTGCAAATCCAAGAAAAACTTGATGATATATTAATATGAATTGTGATATTATTCCACTTCTGTGATATGAAGTTATGAACAAACACGCTTGCACAGCGCAGATAAAATGTTTCAGCCTTGATAATGGGATTGACCTCAAGATTTTAGTTTGATTACTTTTCACTTTACATTTTCTTTGACAAATGTTTTGTTTTTGTTGTTGCAGGGTGATAGTAAGGTATCTGCCAAGGGTGGAGAGGGTTCAGTCAGGAAAGACACGGGGGCGTTTCAAGGTGGAACTCAATCTGGTTTCAGCTCCCAGGGAGAGTACACGGTATCATCTCCTATGTTATCTATGTAGCTTGAGCTACTTTGAAAATTTCTGTACAAAGATTAGATTTTTGACTTGTTAGTTTGTTGCTTGTAAATGACATTAGCAGTTGGTGCAACAGGGTTCTTTTACGCAAGGCATGAGCTACATGCAACACCAGGTTGTCCATTTTCATTCCTTTCCTCTACTTATAGTGATTACAATGTTCCTACATACATGTCATTAGTCTTCCTTTAGAAGGTCTTGGTTAACAAAAGATAGCTGAACTCTTCAACAAGGCAAGAGAAAGTTTATTGATATTTGGATGAAAGCGCGTGGAAATGTGCTAGATTATGTATTTTGTTCATGTAACTTGTCTAAAGTTTGAGTATTAGCACCTAATTGAGCCAAGTCTAACAGTATTACCTCCTTGGTGGAGCCAAAAGTCCTCAGGATGATCCTCGGTTATTATAATCATCCTGATATTTACTTCAGTTCTTGAATTCAACGATAATGTTAAGGATCACAGATTGGTAGTCATTTAGTTAACCTTCAAGTCTTTAAACCAAAAAATGGACGATGGATAGAAAAAGTTCATTCTATTAACAGCTTTTGATGACCATCCATGTCCCTTCCATAGTGCTTGGTCGCATGGCATGGACAACTAATTTACTTAACATTGTTGGGTGGACTTTCTCTTCATGAATAATGAGATACATATCTTATGGTGTGATCGTGGCATCTTTATGAGTTGTGGAAGTTCATCATGTGATGATCCTGGTTTTTGATGCCTTGACTGTTGCAATAACTTCTATAAGTGAAGTTAGATGTAGAAATAATTTACGCTTTACGCTGATATATTTTGTGTGCTTTGCAAAGAGCCCAGGGGCATTAGTTTGCTTCTGGGTAAGGTAAGGTAAGATAGCTTAGCATGAGCTTGTTGTTTGAAACCTCTACCTCTATGGGCACATGACATGCATGGCTTAGTGGGTGCCAAAGTTATTTTGACATTTATCTGCCTTCCCTGTCCAAACTGTGAAACTGACCTAGCACTGGGATGATATTTTCTATATAGTTGTTTGGTTCTCTAATAAACGCCCAATAAAGGTCTGTTTGACACGTGGTCATTATTTGCTTCTGATCCCAACTAAGAGTACACAGCTCTTAATAACATGGAGACATCAAGCTGTCAGTTAGATTCTGCTGATAGGATTCCCACGTTAGGTTAATGACTCGTCTTTGGCAATCACTAGGGTCTTGAAACCAAGGTTCACGGTATCGGAATCGGTATCGGACTATTCCTACCAGTATTGGTATCGGCGATATCGGTAGTATCGGCGGTTTCGGATCGGAGTATCGGATTTTTTGGTATCGGAAAAAAATAATTATTAATAAATTATTTACATTTAAAAACATATATTTTATACATATAGGCATAATTTAAGTATTTTCAGTGTTATTTCGTAGTACTTTTGAAATTAAATAACATTGTAATCACCCTTAGCGATTGGTTTACATATAATAGATTGATTTTCTTCTTTACATATTTTTACAATCTTATTATGCTTTAAACCCTTGATATTTGTCTTTTTCGTTTAATTTTCTTTGCCGAATTGACCGGAAAAGAGACCCTCAATGTTGGTATCGGGTATCGGTCGGTATTGGATCGGGACATGCCAAAACCGTATCGGTATCGGCCGTATCGGATCGGTATCGGCCGATACTTTAAACCATGCTTGAAACCTTTTATTCCTTTCTCTCTGGGGCTTCCAATGTAGCGTTCACAATCCTTTTCTTTGCATTGTTGATTCTTCTGGACTCCAATAAACGTAGATGTCATGTTTTAAAAAATTATAGGCTTGGCAACATAAATGGCTACATAGGGCAGTTCAATGTGCCAAGTTTCTGTATATGGTATGGTTTGCCAACCAAGAGGGCATGTCTAGTGGATGTGTGTTTGACTCACGGAAGCAGCCTCTCCATGAATTAAGGGCAAGGCTGCGTACATCTCAATCCTACTTAGCCATGCATAAGCGGGAGACATCCCCTTTGTTTGTGTAGGCTTCACAAGGCTTGGGTAACTATGTGGCTTCACCTACATAGAATGCCCTTAAGAGGGTGAGTCTTTCTTTCTTCTTTTCTAGATGGTAGTGGGAGGACATTTCCGGATCGGACCTGTATCTTTGCAACTGTACTCAGATACAAAATACAGAGGATAGATATGTGTTGGACTTGGTGCAGACACCTCCAAATTTTTACGCTTCCTCATGTAACCAGAGCTATCTTCCTGGATGGAGTACCCTCTGTTCATGTATGCTATACATTTGCGGAATCTCATGTCAATGGTGTCATGTTACATAGTCTAATTATTAGATCATGACCTGTATTACTTTGAAGCATTCCCCAAATTAGGAACTCTTGGTATTAATAGATTCATTTCCAAAGTTGTTTTTGGGTTGGGTACTAGAATTGGATAAACTCAAGGGTCTGACAGTTGCCCACCACTAGATAACATTTGGAGGCAAGGTAGTTTATGCCTACTTTCATTTGAGGTGAGTGGCATAATATTTTCACAAAGCCAAAAAGCTATTTCTTGTTGCCACAACTCTCTCTCATAACTTGGTATATCGGCTATCTCTTGCTTTGGTTAGGCACTTTATGTTTCTGATTGCACTGTGTATACCTTTTTAGTTAGGTATTATTATATATGAACTGATACCAAGAAACGCTCAATCCCTATATTGAATTGTTACATGTTTCCTAGACACGGGCGGATCCATAAAATGTAGCTGGGGTGGGCTACCATAAATTTGGATGGGCTAGAAGTGGACTAACCCATATAAAAAATAAAAAAGTTATATGGAAAAAAAAGTAAAAAAAAAAATCTTGGAGCCCACCCCAACCAAAGCTTGGATCCGCCCCTGTTCCTATAAATCATTTGGTACTTTAGAGTGGTAGCAGTGCACCAAGTTCCATCTGATAACATTCAAGAGTTATGTCCCCCATGATTTATATTCTCCCTCTCAAGTAATTACTCATGCACCTTTCTTTTGTTTGCTAGTACCACAATGGGGACCTCTAAGTCTGAAGTGTTTTATGCCTCTTTCTGGCTGATCTACTGTTTCAGGTAGTAACTCTGACTTTTCCTGCCTAATATACAGAAGTAAATTTTGCCTGAAGATTTTAACTGATGTTATGAGCCATCATTATGTCCCTAACCTGGCGAAGTAAGCCACATGGCCGTAAAAGAGAATTGCCAAGCAGGCTTATTATTTCAATATTGGCGTGGATCATACACCTTTTGTTTATTGAACCCTAAATACCTGGAAGTCTTCTAATCTTTTGTGAACAATTCTTAGCACTGTCATAACTAACTTGTCTCATGCGACCAACCAGTTTAGTTTTTTGACTTCCCCTTGAAAGATATTTTTGCGTTACCTGAATTTCTATTTTAAAGGTATTTTTTAAAGTTTTTTAAATTTTTTTTTCTTTGCTTTCAAAGTGGTCGAAGGATTGTTGTATGACATCCAGCAGTATGACAGCGCTGTTCAATTTTGCATAGACTCGGTATATTCTGGAGCTGGAATTACTCTTTGGAAGAGTGCTTAATTACTACACGGTAACATTGTGTTATCGGACTGTTACTGGAACTGTAAATTTGGTATTGTTTTATGTCAATACACAAAGAACAATATGATGGATACGCAGTGGATAGTTTAGTCAGAAGTCTTGGATTAAACATCAATTGCACGTGAATCTCTCTCTCTCTAGCTTAGAACAATACTGAACAGATTGATGTCTCAGTTTTATTTTAATTCCTTGAGAAACTCCTGTTGCTATTTTCATGCTGCCATCACGCTTAACATGGGACTTTAAAAATCGCACAGCTTGGCATCTTTAAATCATTTGCTTCCTCCGTAAATTCATCGTATGGTTACTATTCATTCTTTGTTCTTGAAATGGTGCAGTGAGAGGAGCATCATATTACTACAGTCCGCATGAGCAGTACTGGCTATAAGCTGGAAAGGGTCCTCAAGCTGCTACTTCATCATCAAACACATTGAAACTAAATCATATTTACCTTGTTTTATTTTAGAAATTGTGTGTGTATATTTTGGATAAAGTACTTATTTCTCAGGGTTTTTTTTTTCACTTTGTTCTCCGAATTTTGTGGGCCCCATCTTGTAACTAGTACATATTGCATATCATCTTGTATTTCCTTTTTGCATTGTGCCCTAGATGTAGAATTCTATTGGTATCTTCGTCATATGTTTGTGCTTGGATTCACTAGAGATTGATTCAAGTACGAATTGAGCCATGGGCACTGATGAAAATGTGGATCGTGCCTTTGTATAATGCTTTTGTAGTTGTGTTTACTAAGACGTGCTTACCGTTAAATTGCGTGCGTTACACACCTGTATAGGATTTTTGATTTGGTGAGATGCCAAATTGCAGCATACTCTGTTTTGCTGCAATTTGGTCAGTTACAAGGTGTGTCACTTCCAAGTTTCTCTGCCCAACCGAGAAAATGTTGCACGGGATGTCGAGTTGGAAGACTAGAATTTTCCAGAATATGACGGAGTTTTTTGAACTCTCACGAGACTCGTACAAGTTTCTAGAAGTTTTAGAATTTTTTCATCATGTAAATACCTTAGGTCTAGAATTTTTTTTTTCCCTAGTCTCATTTTAGAATTTTTTTTCATAAAGAGAACGTGCGGGTTAAATCGTGTCTCTAAATCATGTGTTTTAGTCGGTCGATATGTCGTTTCGGACTCTTCGTGCGGATCTTGTCCGCACTGGCTTTTTCATCATCGTCCCACGCCTCTCGCACTTCGCGCGCTCCAAAGCCTCACGGGACGGCGGCCGTCTTTCGATGTCGGCAACTCAACACGGAAGACGTCCCCGACGTCTTCACGACGCCTACAACAGCCGATGCCGTCCAGCCACCCGTTCTATGCGCACGACGTCTTTACGACGTCTTCTCGACGCCCTTACGTCGCCGCACGACGGGCCGCGTGGTCGGCCGTCATTTATACCCGTGGTAGAATAGTGCCAGTCCTCGACCGTCCGTGCGGCGTCCTAGCCGTTGAGTTTTCATGCACGGGTGCCCCATTCTGACCCACGCCGGCTCAGATCATGGTCATTTTTCGTTAGTCCTACGACGTTGTGGATGTCCCGCATCGCACAGGCCAGGCTTATCATCGCCCTCATTTTAGAATCATTACCCAAGAAGTTGTAACTTTTCAACATTTCCATCTTTTTTTTTTTCCATATTTTTCATTCTCATCTTAGTAATCTAGCTAAGCGTTTGGAAAATGCTTACACAGATCTTCGGAGAGAAAGTTTGTGCGGTGTATGGATCAAGTTTAGGCAAAAATAATAAGTGGTATAAGAGAGAAGGTTGGTTGGTGCTATGTCGACATCCAAGAACATCCATGAGAAGTCTGCGTCACCTAAGGAGAGGAACGTCAAGACCAACAAGAAGGACAAGAGTGAAGGATCTACGGTGGAGTGTATCCTTGTCGATCTTACGGAACACTTCAAGATCTTAGAGACGAATTGGAGTGACATAAGATTGTGCATGGACTCCGTACAACAAAGCAACACGAGACTAGGGGAGTTATATGATGGGATAGAGAATGATGTCGCTTCATCTATGACAATATTCAGAGAGGTTATCCGCATTTGAGGAGCGGCTCAAGGCACATCGTGCAAAGATTAGGGACTTATGTGGAAAGGTCTGAGGCTACGAGAAGTTGAAGTCCGTGGTCGAGAGTTACGGAGTACTCAAGACCAAAGTTGTCATTTTGGAGAAGGCCGTTGAAAACGGTGGACCTTCGAGTAGGGAGACACCGATAAGGAAGATTCTCAAACCAAAATTCTTTAGCGGGGTAAAAAAAGTTCTCGTGGAATGTGAACACCACCTTAAGTGGCTTCGCATCAAGGATGAGGCCGAGAAGGTAAACACTGTTCACTCTACTTTACCGATGATGCTAGGTTGTGGTGACGTCATAGGTGCATGGAAAGAGATAATGATTTGTGCTTGATTGAGACGTGAATCTCAAGAAGGAGACGGTCAAAGATCACATTGCGGAGTTCACAAGTTTGATGCTCGCGATATCTAACATGGGTTGTTTCATTTTCTCGATTGACTTCAACCGTAGATGCCACGTCCCGATCTCGGATGATCGATAAGTCGTCACTGAGCATAATGCCGTACAAGTCTAAGTTGCACTTGTACAAGATAATAGACTGAACATATAATGCAGCAACTAAACTTTAATGCAGAAATGCCAAAAAAAATTACTAGAAGATAACACATTTTTGGCAATCCTGTACAGTCAAGAATTGCCAAAAGATTGTAGTCCTTGCTATATTAGGACTGCCCAAAACATGGACTGTCAGAATTTTGGCAGTCCTGAATTTGCACGACTGCTACAATTAGCAGTCCTAAGACTCTAAGACTCCAAAATTTTAGCAAGTCCTAATATTGCCAAAAGTATATGGTCCACTAATAATTCTTGTAGTGCCCGTAACATTTGCCTTTCTAGTCAAACATTGTAAGTTAAGAACAAAATCTGCTACAGAATCTTCTCATACAGATATAAGCTTCTACAGCAGCAAAAGACAGATACAAGGCTAAAAGCCAGCACTTCTATAGTAGTAAAGAAAAACAATTGGGAGAAGACGACCTTTCGAATAGATTGAACAAAATTTAGGGTCAAGAATAAAATAGGAAATGGAGAAATGTTACATATAAACAAAACAGAGCCATGTATGGAAAAATGATATTTCTCTCACTGAAGAACTAGTCTGCTTAATCTACAAGAAACATATGAATTCACCTTTAGCCTTGCACCCCTTTACAGTAGTGGATCTATAGCCTGTAATTTACAAATGAACTCTCAGATGTTTGATATCTTAACACTAACTTAGTAAAAATGGCGAGGGTTACACTGTGCAAATGGTGCACTTGAGATTGTTGCTACATGTAACAGCTTTCGAGGCTTCAGATTGAGTGAGGTATTCAAGAGTAACAATCTCCATCCTTTCAGCTGCTTATTTTAATTTTTTTTTTCCTCTGTTTTTTTCTTCCTGTACTTGCCATAGTAAAAAAGCAAAAATTATGGATGATACCAGTGATCAATCTTCCTCGTCTGCCAGGGAGGCAAATGAGAATGGTCTGAACTTGTAACCGTCACCATGGTAGAATTTGTTCATGAATTCAACCCAATGCAGACGCAAAGAGTGGAGGAAAGCACTTAGCGTCTCCATCATCAGCAATATGAATGCTGTTGCAAAGGCAAAAACTGCTAGTCCAGCCAGCCGAATGACGAAGCTATCATACCTGTTACCACCAATCATCTTATCAAAACAGATGCCTTTTAGAACAGACTGAACAAAAAATGATAGAAATCCGTTTTGTCATCACTATTTTGAGGCTGTTGTTCCCAAAGGAGTCAAACGTATAGTTGGTGGAAGTTAAAACTCCTTGGAATGAGGGAGTAGTTACTCCTGGAAACAGGCCAATATTTCAAGATAATCCCCCTCTGAACTAAAATGTGTTGTGTACAAATTAACATAAAAAATAATCAGTAGTTAAAACTTCAAGATAATCCCCCTCTGAACTATATCCTAACGATGGAAGCTGCACTTCTGATCACACAATATAAGCTTGTACAACCACATATAATGGAGACCAAGGGAACAGGGTTAGTCGGCCAATATTTTCAGTCAGTTTGGAAGAACATTCATGGCTACAAAGAACTAACGTAATGAAGGATGAAAATCAATTGAAAAAATCTAATATCTAAAGGATGAGTTATCAACTCCATGACAAGCTATTGCACTATGAACGAAGAACACAATCAAAGAATCTGGCAAGTGAAATAATTTTCTTTAAACAACATTTGTTGATAGAAGAATATGAAGCTCAGTATTATACTCACCCCCAAGCAAGGAGAAGGATCTTCTCATAGAATACGGTTGACAGTTCTGAGTGCGCCAAGCTGACAACGGGAAAAAAATTGAAAACCATGAGTAAATACTTTGTTAGAAAAAGTACCAGTAAGCATGAAGTACCTCAGAGCCCAAAGGCGAAGATATGATGCTGTATTAGACACTGCACCCAAAACAAACTCGATTGAATGGATCATCTGATGCACAAAAACCTCACTGAAATTGAAGTCGTCATTGTGTTGCCTAAGCCTTGCAGAATCAGGTTCAACATCAAGATCCACCTCTGATGTCCCAAGCATGCCATAGGTACGGCCTTGAAATCTCTATAAAAGATTTCAGAAAGTATATAAGAACATAACGCAGAGCATCAAATTTGTGTCATCAACTTATATGTATTTTACTCTCTCTTTTGTGTTCCTTCCAGCTCAGAAGACCGATTTCGGTTCAAAAATCTATAGAAATCTATTAGTATCCCACCTCCATCCCGCTGTCCATATCAGCTACATTACAGGTGCTTGTGCACAAGTAATCACCTTAAAAAAGAAATCAGCCTGAACGTTTCCATATATTGAAATAAGATCAGGTTAATTTATCGAACCCCACCAGCGAAGCTTAATAATAAAATATAGAAAGGCCAACTAATCAAACATCTAATGGATTGTTTCTACCTTGGCCTATGCCTATCTATCTAGTGTCACGGACATGTCTATCCATGTGTATCCTTGCTGACACGATACTCTTTGACATGCCTGTAGGAAATGGTCGGCACACATCAAGGTTCAAAGAGTCCCAATCATATCTGAAAATGATTTGGTGAGGTCAAGCTCATCCCGAACATAACAGAGATATTAACAATGATTTTTTAAAACAAGAACTTTTTGGGAATGGAGTTAACCTAAAGATATGCAGAAATGCCAGACTATCTAAATAAAAAAGAACAAAATAGGGATTCAGTTATCATCCAAGCCTTCTTCCATCAGATTATGGTCAGTGGCTATGTAGCACGAGGAAAGCTCTAGAAAAGGATTGACAGTATTTATAACCGGTTGTCATACCGACTTCAATCCTATGCAAAAGTAAATATGAGAAAAAGGACTTCTCATTACACGTAGAAGGTTAGTTAGGAGATAGCAACCTACCTTTTGTCATGCAATTTAAGCTCATGCAACAAAGGAGCAAGCTTTCAGTTCAACTAGAAAACACATTAATCTCTAGAAAATGCATAAGAAGATAAGATTTGCTACTAGAAAGGAGTCTAGACAACATAAATTAAGAAGATAAGATTTCCTACCAGAAAATGCATTAATCTCTATCACTCAAGCCAAAGAGTGAAAATGGATGACATTCCCGAGAATAGGGATTGAATACAAAATATTAATGGGCACCTACAAATTATTACACATAAGAATTTTATTTGCTTGACTAATATTTTGAAAATGTTGTTGAAAGAAATAAAATATTTAGTAAGCAGCAAACTAAAAGAATCTGAGGAACCAAAGATCTAACCTCTGTGTGTAGCTTTCTCAAGATGAAAGGTTTTGGAAATAACATCCAAGGAACTGCAACAAGGGCCAGAAGCAACAAGATAATCTGCAGGAGAGAGAGGTTGAAACTTCAAATGCAGAATACAATAATGAAGTAGATATGGATGCAAGAGAGAGGTGTACCTGCAGAAATTTCTGGCCCCAAAACAATTGGTTTTCACCCAGATCATCAGTGGGGCTAAGGAACATGTAAATCATTACATGATACAAATCAGCTTGAGACCCTGTGCACCACTTAATGACGATAAGTAGTGCAAGATAACCAAATAGGCTGTTGAGAAAGATCATCTGTGGTATAAATTGGTACCTGATAGAAGGAACAAACACTATTTTTCTTGGTCTTCTGGAAGTGCCAACAATATGAAGAGAATAAACTAAGCTTAGAAAGCCCATACCTTATATCAAGGGAATTTCCATGAAATTTTGAATCAAAGTAACTTAATAAAATCCCTACGTTCATCTGAGTTAAACCTAACAATATGGACATCTTCATTTTGAGAGAGTTGAGAAATGGTAGCTCAGAGCGACTTCCTCGCCAGCTGGGGTCCACACCAAAACTGTACGGGTCTTTGTACTTTATAAGACCGGCGGTGTGTGAATCACTGGTGAAGCACATGAATAGTTTTTTAGATGTTAACATCATTTCTTGAGAGAGCTTAAATTTCAATAACTGGTAAAAGAAAAAGGAGCAATTACAAATGTTTAGCTTGGTGTGATAAATCCCTTTTTTTTTACATTTATGGTTCTACAAGACTGAAATCGAGAAATAATGGCAAACTAACAAGGCAAGAATAAAAGATTTTGTATATGAAAGGTGAACCTTTCTTTTTTCTTCTCTTTGACTTCAAAAAAATGACAATCTTTGTTGCATGAAGCCATGAATATGGATACGGAAACATGATACAGATGTGACACAGCAAATTTGAATAACTAGGATAGAATACAGCAGGGATATGGCAATAACTGAATATATGATTAACAGATTAATCTGAGTTTTTTAAAAAAAAAATTAAGATAAACCATAAGTTAATTACACAAATTTAGCTTTTTATCAGTAAGATGAAAACAGAGGATGTTTATTAGCCATATGCATTCTTGAAATTAAAAAGGAAGAGCAGCAATGGTGTAAGAAGTGCGCTGTCCTTAGTCTTGAAAGAAGTGAATAAGTGTAGGGAAGTTAGATATGTAAGCAAGGTAATAAGCCGGCCTTTGAAGAAAGTCCCCAAGAAAGAAAGAAAAAAAGTCATGAATGCCAGTGTCCTAACATATGATTCATTGATTGACGTAGCTGGTGTGGCAAGAAAAAGAAGTATTAGTCCCTCCCTCTGGTCACCTGCTGCCTGATAGACCGATGAGCAACTAAATTATATGATACCAGTCTGTTGTATAGCTTATGTGCAGATAAGCAGCTAATAAACAAAATAAATTTTGGTCCTTATATCCTGCCACTTTCAAGATTGAATATCCAACTTAACCCAAGGACATAACTTTCAGATTGACAATCAACTCAATCAGTATGGGGTCGGAGCATAACAAAGATTCATAAAAGAATTGATAGAGTTTTATGACCCTCTGGCGACTCATGTCAACCTCTACCCTGGTGCAAAATCCCTAGCCATGAGCATGAGAGGATCATAGTATACCGAGATAACGAGTTTGTGGGAAGGTAGACCTACTTTTAGAGTGAAGTTCAAACTCATGCGACCCATGAGCACCTCCAAGTTCCACTGGACTGATCTAGACAAAGAGGCAAGAGAATACAATTTGCTATAAGGAATTCCATTCCTCTATGTTGCCCAAAAATGTGTAATAACTCTCTCCTTAACTAGGTGGTTTGGGCTCCTACGAACCAATGTTGCAGAAACGGATTACTAGCCCAATTAATCGGAACTGGCCCAAGGCCGCATTGGCTATATACTAATCCGTCCTATTAAGCAGAAATGCTGCATAATCTGCCCAAAACGAGTAATCAGGCCAATTTTTGTTACCCAGCTTGATTACTCGCTTACTGGGTTAATTTTAAAATGGATTTTTGATGAATATCCAATAACCAAAACACGAAACCCGACCCATTCTCTTACTCACATAACCCATCCGTTTAGTCATTGGTTTGAATTATGTTTGTGATTACCGTCTCATAAATTGTAATTGTTAAATAGTATTATTTGACATATATTTGATCTAATTTTATATGTAATTTTTCTATTTTTTCCTGTTTAAAAACAATCTAGTACCGAGTAATCAGAGTAAATGCGAGTAATCCAATTACTCGTTCCAAGGTCTTGGACTGAGCGAGGAATGAAACCAACTAATTATCCTTGCTACAAACTGCCTAGGAGATAGGAATCGGGCTATGTGCTTAGTGGTTCATCCAATTTATAGCCTAGGAGATAGGAATCGGGCTATGTGCTTAGTGGTTCATCCAATTTATAGCTACTTTGAAAACAATGGCAAAAGGATGCCAAAGATCTCATATATTAGAAATCTTCAGCATTATATACACAAACAACGAATTCATAAGTGACTAGTTGAGCTTAGACAATTAATCAATGAAAAAGAGGTATAAATTACACTTATAAACACTTCAGAACTAAACAGTAAATTTCTATATTGTAATACAGGAACCAAGTTTAGACATAAGATTAGGTTATAATTTGTCAAGTATATAGCATGCTTGATAAATTCTCTAATAGCAGCAACACGTTGCAATTCAAGAAATAAGACCATACCTGCAACTGATATCCCGACATTTATAAGCAGATGCACCAAAAATGTGGAATGGAACAGAGAAGAATTCGTTATAAATTAATCCACAATATTGAAAATAACGCCATCAAAAGAATTACATAGCGCCCTCCAAATGCCATCTCCATAAAACTGCCGAGTTTCTACAAACAGTTTTTACATCCATTGTTAAGAGAACAGAAGATATAACCATAATCAAAGTAAAAGAACTAGAATATGAATTCTGAAAGTTACAAGACGTAATTGAGGAAATATTGACATAAAAATTGACAATGAAGTATGAATTGTCTTTCAATTTACCATCAGGAATCATATGCACCAGTAACATGATCGTTTCCTTTTTTCTTGTTTAATGGATATTTAACGTCTTTGACCTGACCTTCTACTAACAACATTCAATTGCAAATCGAATGTGGATTTGCAATGAATATAAAGCAGAGGATAATGTTTAATGAGAGCAACTGTTTTAGATGATTCAGTCGCTGGACTCATGCCAGTACTTCCCTGTGGTGACAGGAATTGTGAATCTGACACCAACTGTGCATCCTGCCACTTGCAAGTATTTCAATAAATTGTGGGTAA
The DNA here is from genome assembly GCA_029216955.1 of Iris pallida. Taxonomy (NCBI): domain Eukaryota; kingdom Viridiplantae; phylum Streptophyta; class Magnoliopsida; order Asparagales; family Iridaceae; genus Iris; species Iris pallida. Next base: position 3,686,422 of record JANAVB010006599.1, read on the forward strand.
CTATATTCATGGAGAGAAGTTGGATTTATTTTTACTCTACAATAAGAGAATTTAATATTTGTATATGTTAACTTAGCTCTTTTATAGACATTCAATATGTTATATAAGTAGATCCATTCATCAACATGAAATGAAACAGATAATCATAAAATCCTTCCTCTGAGTTACAATGATTTAATGTGATGTTTCTTTCTCTTTTCTTACTTTTTTGTCTCTTTCAGGTGATGTCCTTTTAGGTGAAACTCGTAGAAAAATTCTAGATAAGCTAAATTAGTTTAAACTCTTGATAAATAAAATGATACTCAGAGATGCTAACAATAAGGGCACCTATCTAAAAAAGAAACATTTTTTTGAGGGAAATACATGCGATTTTAGAGGGACATGCAGCAACTATGAATATGTGAGAGAGAGAAAAAATCATGAAACTATTGTGATATCTTTTCCAAACCCATAAATTATGTCAAACTTTTCCAAACAATCAATCCTAATGTCTCAAGTTCATGTCAACGTGGTATAAACCAATTATAAGGATTTAAAATATTTGTATATAGGGTCTCAAGTTTTTTTTGGCAATCTAGCTGTGAAAATGTAATATTCAAGTCTGTATGTGAATTTAAAATTCCATGCTCTATTGTTTAACAATAAGTGTGACATTTTTTCATAAAGGTAACAAAGTTACTATGAAAAGACACCATGATCAAGTAACAATCACAAGAAGGCTGGGCACAATCAACCAATACGCTGACTTGTAAAACAATCAATCAATCAATAAAAGTTGCACATTCTTCCAACAAGGCATATGACAAGGAATGTAATTATATATTCTAATTTCTCATAGGCCTCGCATCATCTTAAAATAGTAGCTTTCTGATTAATGAAAGAATAAGCATGAGTACAATGAATGTACCTTGGATCCAAGTTTCTTTTCACGAATTATAAGGATCAGTGATCCCAATAACAGACATATCCCGTGGCCCCAATCTCCAAACATCACAGCGAAGAGGAAAGGAAATGTAATTACAGAATATACAGCAGGGTTTGCTCTTCATATCTAGCAACACTGCATAACATGTAGTTTGAATCAATAATGGGAAAAACGATCCAGACGAGGGAGTAGAAATATAGATAATCATTTGGCGCACTTTATCATTTTAGATAAACTAAAAAGCATTCTGTCAATTACAAGGCAGTTCTTAACAAAAACTAAAAGGGGAGTGACCATGAGATAAACAAACTAACAGCAGAAAAAAACTTTATATGATTCGGCTTTGACATTTCTAAGAGGAGCTAGGGAATATATAACAAACCAACCTTCTTAAGTTAGGATAGGAAAATCATTTGCACATCAATTAAATATATCCTATTTGAACCCAAGGAAAGATTTGTTAAAATCATTGGACTTTTGTGTCCATGTGCATCAGGATCGCCATTACCAAACTTTCACAAGATGTCAACGACAATGCGAGTATTCATGAGAGCTGTTGTAGTGCTAATGCAAGAATAACGACCAGTAGCCTTTTTACTAAAAGCTCAATAATGCTTGAAAGATGTGGTATAGTTATGAACTAGAGTTCTACTCTATCATTCAAGCCTTGATGCATTGGGACTCCGGGAGTACTCACATCCACTGAGAGTTCATTCTTCATAACGACAACCAAGCTCTCAAGTTCATTGATGGTCAGTGGAACATCAACCATATGCATGCAAAGTGGATTGAATCCCTACAACGATTCACCTACAACTCGAAGGTAAGTCTAGACATCAGAACAAAGTGGTCAAATAATTTTTTCCTGCCTCCTTTCAAATTCGATAAATGTTGGTTGATCACATACCTATTTATAGTTACATAATTCCTTGAAATTCCACATTCGAAGTTGTCAGCATATTTATTCATTAAAAAGAATTGATCCAATATGTTTCTTATGCCTGTAGGTGCTATATGGTTTTGAATCAGATTTCCGATCAGTTTTGCGATATAATGATTCACAGCCTCCCCTCACTGATTAAATGAGCTTAGATCAATCTTCCATATCAGTGGTTAAATTAACAAGAGATGTATGTGGCTGAGTTAGACCATAAAAAATAGATATGTCATGGCATGGTCCATAGATCTTTTTAAATCGAAGTTAGTAAGGAGAGTAACTGCTACCATGAAAGTTTGAAAGACGAACAAGAGCTTCTAGTACACCAAGGGTGTGAGAGAAAAGGTTCCTTGAATATATCTAAAAATCCAATGTCAGGGGAGCAATCAAGAAACGCTAACTTTCTTCGAAACAACCAAGGCAATATCTGGGTGAGTGTCAGATAAACAAAATTGTCAAACAACTGTATGTAATGCGTCAAATCAGATAATGGTGAGCCATCAGCCGGACAGAGTTGAATGTTGGAAGTTCTTTCATGACATTAACCTTCACCTTTGATTTTTGTACTAGCTCTTTAGTTACTTTGACTAGTTCGCTTGCTTAAAACAATTGTATCCATTTTGATTAAGTTGCTTCCGCTCTCTTTCTACCTGAAACGTGGGGAGTATCAAAGGCATTGAGCGTAATTTGCTTTTTCCATACTCTAGATGAGGCTTCTACTTGATTGAGATAATAAGGGGCATATGGCACATAAACACAAGATAGATTGGCATTGTCGATCATGCAAGTCCATCATCCAGATGGGCAAATAAGGATAACTGTTTGACTATCAACAATGAAGCAGCTCTTTAGAGTTGAGTAGATACATTAAAGTCCATACATTAGAGTTGAGTAGGTCCATCTATCTACTTTTATCTACGGCAAGCACTCCTTTTGGTCAATAGCAAATCCTTATGAGAGATCAATGTAACTTTGCCACTTTGGACGCTATAGCCATATACTTCTAGTTTGACAACAGGTCAAAGCCGAGGGAGATGAAACCAAGGTCCAACTATCCAAACACAAATTTCTTAACCAGGACTATAATATTGTCACCAACACTAAAGGCACTATCCACCCCTATACTCATACATACAACCAAAGAAATCTGGGTAACAAGAAAGAGGAATAAGAGTATAACCTATGTTGCAGGAACACAGGAAAATGGTGTCTGTATCCTTATCGTGTCCCTACCAGTATCTGTGTCTATATTTATGCAACATAGATGACTACATTATACATGAAAATGCCCATATTTAGTATTCTTATTGTGTCATCCGTATTCGTGCAACATACAGAATAACAATACATGCGATGGTAGCCTCTTCAAACCCTGTCTAAAGACTTTGTGAAAGTGCCAATACTCTCTATCCCATTCAACCTGATTTCTGCCAGAAAGAGATGTTCCCAAACTGTCGATTGACAGCTTGTTTCTCAGTCTTCGGTATGTTTTCAGATCAGTTCAAGCAGAAGCTGGTCTGAAATTATCAAATTGATCATGCTTTCCAAGAATATACACTACTCTCTCGGTTATTTATCTTGCTTTTTCCTATATTGTCCAGTTGTTTTAAATCTTTAATGTGAACTCCAAATATCATAAACTTACAATAATGCATATGGATGGGATAAAGGCAAGTTACAAATCTGATATTACTTGGGAATTTTCCTGTGAGTCTAACTATATAACTTGTACAAATATTTTAAGCGGTTACAATAGGACAAAAGATTAAAGTAATGAAATATTAGACTTGCATAGATGGTAAGATGATGGCTGAAGATGAAGATCATGTAGCTATAGATCAGAATGGCAACACGGTGTGATTGAGGAATTCTGAAGCAGCTAACAACATATATAACACAAAATATTAAGCTTATTTCGAAAAATAAATAAATGCAGAGCACAATCGTGTACTAATTCCAAATACAAAAAGAGAAACTATAGAGTTAATCATTGATCAGAAACAACAGTGCGTCCCAGAGACAACAAGAGATAGCAATGTTTTATAGCATGGGTCCTGTTTTCTTTTTAACAAATCAACCTCTTTAAGAATGGAACTTTCAAGTGTGTTGAAAGGAAACTACATAAATGTACTATCCTGTAGCATCTCAAATTAATTAAAGGTTCAGAGACAAACCCATATGCATCTACAATTTCCTGAAATGCATGTGTAAATCGATTGTCCTGAAATATGTTGGTGGTGACTCAAAAGCATCCATTACATGAAATATTATTCCCACTTGTGAATTGCTGTCAATTGTCGCACGCTGCAAAGCATCTTTGATCTGTGGTAGCAGATGAAAATATTGAAAAATGTCAGATTGGATCTAGCAATTATTTGGTTTTGTTTGAGTAACATGTTTTATATTATTTTAGAGAGGGAAAAACATGTTCTGTATCTTGCCATATATAAATTCACCGAGCTCTTGTTAAATCAAGATGGATAACCTGAGGTTTAGCAAATATTGGGCACCATCCCTCTCCAACAAGACATTTTTCCGTAACATTAAAATTAAGCATATTCAATGTATCATATACAGCCTTTTCCCTTTTAACCTGAAAAAAGAATGAAGATTGGTTAATGATGGATATGCACTTACAAGAAATACTCAGTGTTCTTAAGTACTTCAATACTAGGAAAGGTCCCATGCGAGGCATGGGGTCCACTTTTTCACTACAATTCAGGGGACTTCTATGCAATACTAAGATTCAGAGGTTTTATTTAAAATATATTAGATTTAAGGGGATTTATATGTACAAACTACAAAAAGTATTATTCTAAGTCTCCCTGGGACCAAGCTCTCCAACTTTATATATGTTATATGATAAAGTACTTATGTCAAGTCTATATTAAAGAATCCTCGTTAGGCATACAATTAATCCAAGAAAAAGTGTACATTAGCTCGAGTATCCACTCACCATGATCTTCCACTTCCATAATTGGTAACCAATAGAAGTTAGAGCTTTATTTCTGTGAAGGATTCCAGCATCCAAAGTGGCTTCCAGTTCAGAGAGATGGGATGAAACCTAAATTTAGTATCAGTAAAAAAGTTGATTACCCACAAAATATAAGAATAATAGTTATAGTTTTCCATAAGAATAATAGTAAGTGTCAAAAGTTTTTTCGCATTCAAAATTAATACAAGTAAAGAAAATCGGAAGAGAGAGGAAGATTTAATTACTTTTAAGAATGGATCCAATATTAGCCAAGTATATTACTTTCTTAATAGGAAGTTAGATATGCTAGCATGTACAGATTGTGAAGTTATACCATGAGGCTTAACCACACAACATAAGACAATGGTGGCATTGGATATCACTATTAGAATATGGAGGAGAAAGACTAGAATAAACAAGAGACCAAGAACTATGATGGTGGGAGCTGAAAGGAGAGAAATTAATACTATTTAAAATGATAAAGTAAAAATGGGCCAAAGAAAAAGATACTAATGTCATGTGGTATGATATGTCAAATTGCATCAAGTTAATAGAGAAAGGGATTCTAAGAGTTTCTAAAGACAATGAATGGACTTCAAAAAGAAGTTGGCGGTGGAAGGAGGAAGTCCAACAGGTAATTAGGACAAAAAAGAATCTTTATAAATATTGGCAAAATGATTGTAGAAATATCAAAAACTTTAAGAGATAAATTACAAAAAAGGAAGCTAAGAAAGTAGCTATGAGGATAGTTAAAGGCATATGACCATTTGTATAAGAGTTCAGAATTGTGTTAGGAGTAGGGGAAAAACGGTTGAAACTTCAACAATGTAAAATATATCAAGAGTGAACACCAAAAGTATCAATAAAAGAAAAGATATTTATTAAGAAGTGGAGTTGTTTTCATAGGTTGTTTAATGATAACCTAGAAAACTTTAGTATGGAAATAAATGAGTTAGATCAAAATAGGTCATATTACTATTGTTGTAAAATTAGATATTTTGAAGTTGAGGATGCTTTAAAGAGATCTTTTGTGGAAATTACTCACTTGCTAAGAATTATTGACGTAGAAAAGGATTATGATGGAGTACATTACGATGTAATGTGGTGGGCTTCAGAATGGAAATATTGAGATTATAAAGGATATGCTCGATGGATTAACAACAAAAATGCAAACCATTTGAGGAGATATCACATCTTTTGCCATCAAAATCAGCTTACAACAAGGGTCGACATTAAGTCCTTACCTTTTTATGCTAATTATGGCTGAAATCATCAGGCTTATTTAGGATGAAGTTTCATTGTGTATGTTGTTTGTTAATGATAATATACTAGTTGATGAAACTAGAAAAGGGTTAGACTCCACAATAGAATTCTGGAGAGAAAATATGGAAGCATTATTGTAATGACCAATGTTCGTATTACGTATCTCGGTATACGTGTACGTATTTAGATCCGTATTGCATGTCTCCTTGTTTGGCTCGACCCGACTTGACTTGGTTCGGCTTGGTTTTGCATAGTTCGGTTTTGCTTGATTTTAATGTGAACCAAACCACTCCCACCTACCACCTTCATTAAATATCCCACCTACCACCATCCCCATTAAATATCCCACCACACATTTCTCTCTCCTCATTAACTCTTCTTCTTCCCCACCATTACTTCTCCACCAACCAGAGAGAGGGAGAGCTTAGGCAAGTGCATCTTGCTTCATGGAGGAAGTCCATTTTATTGTTCCATTGTCTTCCTCATGTGTTTCTAACCCACTTTAGTACTTGGCATTTTTTATTTCTATGGTTAAATTCTTGTAAATCTAGTTTTGTGGTATTTTCGGTTTCCAGGAGTTTTGATCTATCAAACTTGCATATTTTTGCTAGTTGATGGTCCCTTGTTGCAGAGAATTTCGTTTGGTCCAAATTCGACCTACGGGATTTTGCTGAGCCGCATGAGCATAAATTGCCTTGGCCGCATGGCTAATTATTCAAGTGAGCCGCATGGCTATTGTTTTGCATGCATCAGCATTAGTATTTAATGCATGCATTTACTTTTGCATGCATTAGCAAGGCGTCAGTTTGCAAGCAGTAGCTTGCAAAGCATGCAAGCTTATTCAAATGGCCGCATGGCCATTTTCAATAAATGGCATGCTATTGCATGCAACTGTTGCATGCCCCTTTTTTAGCATTTGCTAATGTGAGCCGCATGGATAAATCCATAGTGAGCCGCATAGGCCAACTCCAACAGTGAGCCGCATGAAGGCATCCATGTGATATTCCATGCATTATTAAATGAAATGTTAGCATACGTTCAAAAGAATCATGCATGTGTTAATTTTCTTAAAGGCATGCATTATTCAATGCATTATTTAAATGCATTGTTAGCATTAGTACAGGATCATGCATGTGTTAGCTTTCTTAGCTTTCTTTAGTGCATGCATTATTCTAATGCATTGTTTAATGCATTAATGCATACGTATAACATGCTTGGCCGCATGGTTATTCTATTGGCCGCATAAGGAAACAAATTGCTGGCCGCATGCCATAATGTGCTTAGCCATTAAGCTACTTATTTGGCCACATGGCCTTATATATAATTAATATTTGCCGCGTGGCCTCACGCAAACAAAAGTTGCATGTATGCATTAAAGTTGGCCATGTAACTTTATTGCATTGTTAATATTTATGGCCACAATCTGTCAGCCGCATATGCATGCATATTTAGCCGCATGAGCAAATTGCTGGCCGCATGTAAATGCCAAAAGTGAGCCGCATATGGGGACGAAGTCAGCCGCATGCATATTACTGCATTATGCTAATATAATATATTAATATAATGTATATTAAGATAATGTATATTAATATAATATATATTAATATAATATATATTAATATATATTAATATATTGCTATAATGCATTATATTAATATAATGTATTTAATGTATTAATGCATTATTTAATACATTATATTAATGTATTAAATGCATTTGCATGCAAGTATGCATGCTTATATTTAATTGCTTAGCCGAATATGGCCAAGTGACTGCTGGCCGCATGAAAATTTTTCCGAGCCGCATGAGTCCCCCACAGCCCTTGCCCCTTCTAATATTTAATTATTAAATGTGTACTTGTGCTAAATTAATTATTTCCTGACACGATGGTGATCCGTTGAGGTGCACTTTTGACATGACATGATAGTGGCCCGACGCGACGCACTCCTGACAGTGAACATGACATGACAAGATTGAATGGCCTGGACACCGTGGATGATTGTGTTTGTACAATTGAACCGGTAATGTTTGCATCATGTCTAGGACAGGGATCCCTGAGTACCACGGTCAGGGGTACCTACTGTAAATGGCTAAGGCTAATAACTAGAATAATTCAGTAGTCATGAGAGATTTCCCCAGTTACAGGCGATCCCGTTATCCCGACCACCATTGTGGGACTTGCAGCCTGCCGACGAGTAGGGCACAAGTCCCAACTCACTGATATATGGAAAGAATGATGCACTGCTTAATGAACCCAAGTCGCCTGGATAACCTGGATTAGCTGCAGGGCTTGTGGCTGGAGGAATATCTCACTGCATGTTGTGATAACCCTAGTTAGCTAATGTAGAAAGCCGTAGTCACTGATTGGCCGGGAGCGATTGTATGGTGTGGTTTCAGTGCTCGATTATTGCAAGCTTGATCGCATGATTGTCACTTTTAACAATAAAGATCAGAGGCTCAGTTCTGTTCAGGTGAAGGGTTACAACCCCGGTCCTTGTTTGGTTTAAGGGTTGTAACCTGGCTTCCGGAGCAGTTCTAAGTCATCTCTTCGTTTATTGTCTTATTGCACCCCACGTCATGCTTGTAATGTTTTACCTTACCAACAGGGATTGGGGACGGAGTTCTATTCAGATGAAGGGTACAACCCCGGTCCTTGTTTGATTTAAGGGTTGTGACCTGGCTACTTGAATGGTACCCTCGCACTCCATTAGGACTGTTGTTATTCTTTTACTTCAAGTTCTTTTAACTGCTTTAATATATTTTCTGATATGCTGGTTTTAGTTCTTAAGTGAAGCCTCCTTTGTGGCACTTGCTCTTTCTGGGATCTGACCCAGCTGGTTTTGTGTGGCCAGATTTCGGAGCAGCTTCAGAGGATCTACCGACTTTCCAGCCCGATGGTGACCATCAGGCGTGACCAGGGCAACGAGTGGGTTTATTTTTGCTCTCCCACTCTATTGTAAAAATTCTATTTTGAGGCGTTTAGCCGGCGAGCACCTGTTAGCTCGTATTGCATACCCTATTATTGTCTGCCTACGGGCTGTAGCATGATTGACAGATCCTAGGGTTGATCATGTATGACTAAACTCTTGCTAGTCCTCACATTTTGTAACGACTAGCTTCATGATCAACTGAATATGTAATGTTTGGGACGCCTTATTATTGTATATTTGGTGATCTTACATCTTGTAACCTTACTTGCTTGCTTGAGATTGAGACAGTTAGGCTTGCTATTGACCATAGGAGACTGATGGATTATAGCTAAACCCTCATATATCTAGACAGTCGTGACCGTATAGTGGGGTGGATTCCATTTTATTATACGTAGCTGGCTATGTATGCCCATGCTCTCCAGTATTCTGGTTCTGGGGCGTTACATGGTTTAAGTGGTGGCCCATGCAGGTCTTGTAAATCAAGATATGTGAGGGTTTACCGAATAGATGTCTCAATCAACACTCGCCCTTGATCTCTGCCCGAATCTTCTAATCCCTGAGATTCTCGATCTGATCACATGCTTGTATCGTTGAATCTGTCTTGGTCCTTCCTTATTGTTCCCTATGTCGTCTTCTTCAGCGGCATTGTTCCTGGACCTGCCGATCAGCAAGGCGAAGCACCTCCCGTGGACCAGCAGCAACAAGAAGATCAGGCCCAGCACTCAGGAGCAGCCTCCCGGGTCATGCCTTCCGGAGATCCAGAACCCCCGGTGCAGTCATCCCAGCCCACGAGGCAGGATGATGGAGCCTTGGTTGGACTTATCAGGGAGTTGCTTGCATCGCAGGATCGTCGAGGAGATGCCTTGCATCAGGCAGTGGCAGATGCTCTGGGCAGAGGAGGCCATCATGGGAACAGTGCAGCGAACAGTTTCAAGCGCCTGAACCCTCCATTCTTCGATGGCAGCGAAGATGCTATCGCTGCTGATGCGTGGCTTCAGGACACAGAGGTGATATTGGAGGCAGTGAAGACTCCAGAAGATGAGAAGGTGGCCGTAGTGCGCCTGCAGTTATTGGATCTAGCCCGCAGCTGGTGGACGGCTCAGGCCGTTGGACTAGCGACGCCTATTGCTTGGACAGTATTCCGTGAGAGGTTCCGGACCAAGTACTTCGATGCGGTGGCTCGGTACGATCTTCAGACCAAGTTCACCAATTTGAAGCAGATGGGCAGGACGGTCGATGAGTATGCGGCCGAGTTTTCCAGGCTTAGTCGGTTTGCTCCCACCTTGGTGGCGATCGAGTTCGATAGAGCCCAGCGATTTCAGCAGGAACTCCACCTAGAAATTTTGCTGGCGGTGGAGCAGTTTGAACATCAGACTTTTGATGCGGTATTGAGGGCAGCTAGGAGGCATGAGTATACCTCCCAGAGGATTGTGGACAGAACCGGAGGTCGAAAGCGATCTCACGGCCAGATGAATCAGTCGTCAGCCCCAGCCCCGGCAGCTAGAGCTTTGACCATTGGAGCTCCGAGAAGGGCAGCTTCAGTTACGTCGGTTCAGCATTCAACACCGACGCACCCTCAGAAGCAGAAGCAGTCTTCCCCCATGGGCTGCTCTTATTGTGGGAAGCCTGGACATGTTGTTTCAGAGTGTCGCAAGGCTCGAGGATTGTGTTTGCTTTGTGGAACGCCAGACCACAAGGTAGGGTCCTGCCCGTTCAGGACCGACTCATCACCAGCCAGGACCAGTTCATCAGTTAGGGGACCAGCCCCAGTACCAGTCCAGCCGCAGTTTCCATTCCCGAGGCCGTTGCCGACGCAGACCCAGGCTTTTCATCAGCAAAGGCCTCAGCAGTTTGTCCAGGCGCAAGTTCAGAATAGGCAGAGAGGATTCCAGCAGAGAGGGCCGGCACCCAGAGGACATGGTCAAGTGTTGGCTTTGACCAAGGAGAAGAAGGAGTGGCACCAGGTGAGGTAGTGGCAGGTACTATTCTCGTCAACACTTTTCCGGCTTCAGTGTTATTTGATTCTGGTGCATCGCATTCATTTATGTCTGCACGATTCGCGACACGGATAGGGCTGGAGCCCGAGTCACTATCAGTAAGGCTCAATATACTTACTGGTAATGGTCTTGTGGGAGTAGATAGAGTGTTTTCCTCGTGTCGGATCGTGGTTAGCGGTAGGGAGTTTTCCGCTAGGCTGATAGAATTCCCGATGGCCGATTATGATGTGGTCTTAGGGATAGATTGGTTGAGAGACCAGTATGCTAGAATAGACTGCCATATTGGCAGAGTTGTTTTTAGCATTCCAGACGAGCCGGAGTTTTCCTTTTCTCGAGGCGAAGTTGAACCTTCTCCTCCAGTATTGCGGATGGCCGTAGCAGCAGTGCAGTTACCCCAGATAGTCGAGGAATTTCCAGATGTTTTTCCGGAAGAGCTTCCAGGAATGCCGCCAGAGCGAGAGATCGAGTTTACTCTCGACTTGATTCCCGGGACAGCACCAGTGTCAGAGAGAGTCTACAGGATGGCGCCGTCAGAATTGGAGATATTGTACAAGATGATTGAAGAACTCCGGACCAAGGGATTCATTCGTGCAAGTGGATCGCCTTGGGGAGCCCCGATGCTTCTTGTGAAAAAGAAGGATGGTACGTCCAGATTATGTGTTGACTATCGTACCTTGAACTCAGTGACAATCAAGAACAGATATCCTCTCCCCAGGATAGATGACTTGTTTGATCAACTCAGAGGAGCGACAGTATTCTCGAAGATTGATTTGCGGTCAGGGTACCACCAGATCAGAGTCAGAGAGCAGGACATCCTGAAGACAGCTTTCCAATCTAGACATGGGCATTGGGAGTTCCTTGTTATGCCCTTTGGAGCGACCAATGCGCCGGCAGTATTCATGGACCTCATGAATCGTATCTTCATGCCTTATTTGGATCAGTTCGTGATCGTGTTTATAGACGATATCCTGGTCTACAGCAAGAGTGAAGCAGAGCATGAGCAGCATCTCAGAGTTGTCCTCCAGATTCTTCGAGAGCACCAGTTGTATGCCAAGTTCAGTAAATGCGAGTTCTGGCTCGATCGTATTTCATACTTGGGTCATATCATCACCAGAGGGGGAGTAGAAGTGGATCCCCAGAAGATAGTGGCTATCGAAACCTGGCCAGTGCCCCGCACAGTTGCAGAAGTTCGCAGTTTTCTTGGATTAGCCGGCTATAACCGGAGATTTGTTTCGTACTTTGCTCGGATCTCAGCACCACTGACGCAGTTGACCCGCAAGGATGTGCAGTTTGCTTGGACAGCAGAATGTCAGGAATCTTTTGAGAAGCTGAAGCGAGGCTTGATGACGGCACCCGTTCTCACACTTCCAGATGGGACCGGAGGATTTTCGGTGTACTGTGACACTTCAGGCAAAGGATTAGGATGTGTTTTGATGCAGCATGGGAAGGTAATAGCTTATGCGTCACGACAACTTCGTGATCATGAGAGGAATTACCCAACCCATGACTTAGAGCTGGCAGCAGTAGTGTTTGCACTTAAGTTGTGGAGACACTACTTGTATGGAGATAGGGTAAAAATTTTCACCGACCACAAGAGCCTGAAGTATGTGTTCACTCAGAAGGACCTTAATATGCGTCAAAGAAGATGGCTAGAGCTACTTGTGGATTATGATGTCAACCTGCAGTATCATCCTGGGAAGGCCAACGTTGTTGCAGATGCATTGAGCATGAGAGCCGGAGTTTATTTTCTGACAGCGCAACCAGAATTGTTGGCAGATCTTCAGAAGATGGGTATAGAAGTTGTCCTTCCTACCAATGTGGCATTAATGGCCAGCATGCAAGTACAGTCCAGTATAGTTGAGAGGATCAAGATAGCTCAGTCCTCCGATTCTAAGCTTCAGCGGCTTAGAGTAGAATGTGAAGCAGGACGACGACCAGAATTATGCATTCATGAAGATAGTACACTTCGACATGGTAAGCGTCTTTGTGTACCCAGTGGAGATATTAGACAGGAGGTGATGGCGGAAGCCCACAGTTCTCAGTATTCGATTCATCCCGGTGGCACGAAGATGTACCGTGATATCCGTCAGCACTTTTGGTGGAATGGGATGAAGAGGGAGATAGCTCGGTTTGTCTCTCGGTGTTTGGTTTGCCAACAAGTCAAGGCTGAACACCAGAGGCCAGCTGGACTTCTTCAGCCCTTGCCGATTCCAGAATGGAAGTGGGAGCATATAACCATGGATTTCGTGACTGGATTACCTAGATCCCCAGCTGGTAGAGATGCTATTTGGGTTATAGTTGACAGGCTCACGAAGGTGGCTCACTTTCTCCCATTCAGAGTTGGTCAGTCGACAGCTCAGCTAGTAGAGATGTATCTCCGGCAGATTGTCAGATTCCACGGTGTACCAGTCAGTATTACCTCGGACCGGGATTCAAGATTTACGTCGCACTTTTGGCGTAGCTTGCAAGAGAGTTTGGGAACTCACCTCCAGTTCAGCTCAGCACCCGCAGACAGATGGTCAGTCGGAACGCACGATTCAGACTCTGGAGGATATGTTGAGATCTTGTACACTCGACTTCGGTGATTCGTGGGAATATCACCTGCACCTGGTGGAGTTCTCGTACAACAACAGTTTCCAAGCTAGTATCCAGATGGCACCGTTCGAGGCACTATATGGAAGGAAGTGTAGATCCCCACTAGCCTGGGACGATGTTGGAGAGAGGCAGATGCTTGGTCTAGAGATGATCGCTCAGACAGTTGAGGTGGTCAGGAGAGTCAGAGATCATCTTCGTGTTGCACAAGATCGTCAGCGCCATTGGGCCGATTCTCATCGGCGACCCCTTGAATTTTTTGTCGGCGACCATGTATTCCTGAGGATCGCGCCTAACCGTGGCGTCATTCGTTTCGGCGTACGGGGAAAGCTTAGTCCTAGGTATATAGGGCCGTTCGACATTCTGGAGCGAGTAGGAGATGTGTCCTATCGTCTCGCTCTTCCGCCGTCTCTGAGTAAGGTGCATGACGTGTTCCATGTATCCCAACTACGACGGTATATCCCGGACCCGAGTCATATCCTGGATCATTCGGAATTGGTTGTGGGTACCAACCTTTCATATGAGGAGAGACTCGTATCCATATTGGACCAAAGAGAGAAGATACTCAAGAACAAGACTATCAAGTTAGTCCGTGTTGCTTGGGGTCATCACTCTTTGGGAGAGTCAACGTGGCAGCGTGAGAATGATATCCGATCGCGATATCCCGGCCTGTTTGACTCGTGAGGTATAATATCTTTCCTATGCCTCATGTCTTCGATTCCTTGCTTGTACGAATAATTGCTTGATTGTTTAACTAGTATAGCTTGCCTGTGAGTAGTATAGCTTGTCCTTGCATCTCTAGCCACTTGATTAAATTTCGAGGACAAAATTCTTTTAAGGTGGATAGAGTTGTAATGACCAATGTTCGTATTACGTATCTCGGTATACGTGTACGTATTTAGACCCGTATTGCATGTCTCCTTGTTTGGTTCGACCCGACTTGACTTGGTTCGGCTTGGTTTTGCATAGTTCGGTTTTGCTTGATTTTAATGTGAACCAAACCACTCCCACCTACCACCTTCATTAAATATCCCACCTACCACCATCCCCATTAAATATCCTACCACACATTTCTCTCCTCATTAACTCTTCTTCTTCCCCACCATTACTTCTTCACCAACCAGAGAGAGAGAGCTTAGGCAAGTGCATCTTGCTTCATGGAGGAAGTCCATTTTATTGTTCCATTGTCTTCCTCATGTGTTTCTAACCCACTTTAGTACTTGGCATTTTTTATTTCTATGGTTAAATTCTTGTAAATCTAGTTTTGTGGTATTTTCGGTTTCCAGGAGTTTTGATCTATCAAACTTGCATATTTTTGCTAGTTGATGGTCCCTTGTTGCAGAGAATTTCGTTTGGTCCAAATTCGACCTACGGAATTTTGCTGAGCCGCATGAGCATAAATTGCCTTGGCCGCATGGCCAATTATTCAAGTGAGCCGCATGGCTATTGTTTTGCATGCATCAGCATTAGTATTTAATGCATGCATTTACTTTTGCATGCATTAGCAAGGCGTCAGTTTGCAAGCAGTAGCTTGCAAAGCATGCAAGCTTATTCAAATGGCCGCATGGCCATTTTCAATAAATGGCATGCTATTGCATGCAACTGTTGCATGCCCCTTTTTTAGCATTTGCTAATGTGAGCCGCATGGATAAATCCATAGTGAGCCGCATAGGCCAACTCCAACAGTGAGCCGCATGAAGGCATCCATGTGATATTCCATGCATTATTAAATGAAATGTTAGCATACGTTCAAAAGAATCATGCATGTGTTAATTTTCTTAAAGGCATGCATTATTTAAATGCATTGTTAGCATTAGTACAGGATCATGCATGTGTTAGCTTTCTTAGCTTTCTTTAGTGCATGCATTATTCTAATGCATTGTTTAATGCATTAATGCATACGTATAACATGCTTGGCCGCATGGTTATTCTATTGGCCGCATAAGGAAAACAAATTGCTGGCCGCATGCCATAATGTGCTTAGCCATTAAGCTACTTATTTGGCCACATGGCCTTATATATAATTAATATTTGCCGCGTGGCCTCACACAAACAAAAGTTGTATGTATGCATTAAAGTTGGCCATGTAACTTTATTGCATTGTTAATATTTATGGCCACAATCTGTCAGCCGCATATGCATGCATATTTGGCCGCATGAGCAAATTGCTGGCCGTATGCAAATGCCAAAAGTGAGCCGCATATGGGGACGAAGTCAGTCGCATGCATATTACTGCATTATGCTAATATATAATATATTAATATAATGTATATTAAGATAATGTATATTAATATAATATATATTAATATAATATATATTAATATATATTAATATATTGCTATAATGCATTATATTAATATAATGTATTTAATGTATTAATGCATTATTTAATACATTATATTAATACATTATATTAATGTATTAAATGCATTTGCATGCAAGTATGCATGCTTATATTTAATTGCTTAGCCGCATATGGCCAAGTGACTGCTGGCCGCATGGAAATTTTTTCGAGCCGCATGAGTTCCCCACAGCCCTTGCCCCTTCTAATATTTAATTATTAAATGTGTACTTGTGCTAAATTAATTATTCCCTAACACGATGGTGACCCGTTGAGGTGCACTTTTGACATGACATGATAGTGGTCCGACGCGACGCACTCCTGACAGTGAACATGACATGACAAGATTGAATGGCCTGGACACCGTGGATGATTGTGTTTGTACAATTGAACCGGTAATGTTTGCATCATGTCTAGGACAGGGATCCCTGAGTACCACGGTCAGGGGTACCTACTGTAAATGGCTAAGGCTAATAACTAGAATAATTCAGTAGTCATGAGAGATTTCTCCAGTTACAGGCGATCCCGTTATCCCGGCCACCATTGTGGGACTTGTAGCCTGCCGACGAGTAGGGCACAAGTCCCAACTCACTGATATATGGAAAGAATGATGCACTGCTTAATGAACCCAAGTCGCCTGGATAACCTGGATTAGCTGCAGAGCTTGTGGCTGAAGGAATATCTCACTGCATGTTGTGATAACCCTAGTTAGCTAATGTAGAAAGCCGTAGTCACTGATTGGCCGGGAGCGATTGTATGGTATGGTTTCAGTGCTCGATTATTGCAAGCTTGATCGCATTATTGTCACTTTTAACAATAAAGATCAGAGACTCAGTTCTGTTCAGGTGAAGGGTTACAACCCCGGTCCTTATTTGGTTTAAGGGTTGTAACCTGGCTTCCGGAGCAGTTCTAAGTCCTCTCTTCGTTTATTGTCTTATTGCACCCCACGTCATGCTTGTAATGTTTTACCTTACCAACAGGGATTGGAGACGGAGTTCTATTCAGGTGAAGGGTTACAACCCCGGTCCTTGTTTGATTTAAGGGTTGTGACCTGGCTACTTGAATGGTTCCCTCACACTCCATTAGGACTGTTGTTATTCTTTTACTTCAAGTTATTTTAACTGCTTTAATATATTTTCTGATATGCTGGTTTTAGTTCTTAAGTGAAGCCTCCTTTGTGGCACTTGCTCTTTCTGGGATCTAACCCAGCTGGTTTTGTGTGGGCCAGATTTCGGAGCAGCTTCAGAGGATCTACCGACTTTCCAGCCCGATGGTGACCATCAGGCGTGACCAGGGCAACGAGTGGATTTATTTTTGCTCTCCCACTCTATTGTAAAAATTCTATTTTGAGGCGTTTAGCCGGCGAGCACCTGTTAGCTCGTATTGCATACCCTATTATTGTCTGCCTACGGGCTGTAGCATGATTGACAGATCCTAGGGTTGATCATGTATGACTAAACACTTGCTAGTCCTCACATTTTGTAACGACTAGCTTCATGACCAACTAAATATGTAATGTTTGGGACGCCTTATTATTGTATATTTGGTGATCTTACATCTTGTAACCTTACTTGCTTGCTTGAGATTGAGACAGTTAGGCTTGCTATTGACCATAGGAGACTGATGGATTGTAGCTAAACCCTCATATATCTAGACAGCCGTGATCGTATAGTAGGGTGGATTCCATTTCATTATACGTAGCTGGCTATGTATGCCCCCGCTCTCCAGTATTCTGGTTCTGGGGCGTTACAATTATAAAACTAGTCGACAAGAATAGAGTGTATAAAATTTAATTTCACCAAAAGCCAACATGAAATGAGGGACTAGGCATTGGTAGAGAAGATGCACCTGGCAGCGATAATTTTTTTCCATATTCAGGATCATTCTTTCATAGTTATGGATCATTTTTTCATAGTTATGGACAGACTGAAAAGGATGTTCAATAATTAAAGCAGCATGGTTTGTTTTGTTCCAAAAATACAACAAGGCAAATGGTCATGAGAAGTTTGTTTTGTTCCAAAAATACAGACAAGTTCCAAAAGGCTCACTATAAGCAGTAAAAAAAAGCCTGTGAGGTGCCCGCCTGAGGCACAAGGCTCTCCATTGCGACTCATACTTGGCAATCTGAGAACATTAAAATATATATATGTGCATAAAGGCAAATGGTCATGAGAAGTTTGTTTTGTTCCTAAAATACAGACAAGAATATGTATTTTCTATGAGGCGAGACTCATTCACCTAAGCACACGTAAGGCACACCTATGGCACACTAGACACACCTGAAGCGCACGAGGCTCACTCACCTAGTGTTTCTTTATATTATGTTTTTCTATTGATAGATGTATTTGTGTTTTAGTCTTTGTATAATAGTTCAAATAATCTTTCTATTTAATTAATAGGTTTTCTACCATGACTTTCTCATGTATCAAGCAAATAAAGAGTTTTCTACCATGGCTCAAAATATTGTCACCAAGTGTATTCTAAAGATAGAAACAATATTAAATGTATCAAGTATTTCAACTAATCTTCTATTATAATTAATAGGTTTTCTATTGGATGATGAAGGATACAAATTGGTTCGTAGTATTGGTGATGGAGATGATGATATGGATAATGATGATTTTTAGGGTCTATTCATTTTCATATTACTATATACATATGATTATTTTTTTATTATTTTTTGTTTTTTGTTTTGTTTTTTACGATGGTTAACCGTTAGTTGTCATCTTTATGTACTCCACTTTTTACTATTTTAATTTACTCTTTTAATGGTGTTATGAATTAATTACATGAAATATGGATTTGCTTATCTAAAACTATAGTATTTAAATAATTCTCTAAAACCGTGTGCTTCACTTTGTTGAAGCCCACATATCGTTGTGTGCCTAGCACCTGGGCTCCAGAGGACGCACCATTTTGATCATCTTGTGCCTTCTAAAACAATGTCCGAAGGAAATTGAAATCATTCAAGGCTTATAGCCAATTATATCGCTGTGCTAATCATACAAGTATATAACCAATAGTATAACAGAAGGTACACATGTAAGACATAACATTAAAAACATTTCAGCCTTCCCCTACAAATATTGAGCAATGAATAACTTCTATGTTCTAGACAGTAGAATAATAAGTGTCAAGAAAGCATGGATACCCAAAACTGGTGCCCTTTCATATCATGTCAGAAGTAGACACGTATTGGGTTGCATGGAACATTCCAAAATCTACTAGGACATGCCTAAATTAGTGTGGTAAACATTTATGTGTCCATATTGTGTCATATAGTATTCATATCCATGTAGTGACAGAATCCAGTATTCATATCCCCCATGTACTATTCATATCAATATGACAGAATGCAAGAAGAAAATCAAGGGAATATCCCATTAGTGACTCGGAGAATTGATGCATCACCGATGACACAAAAGTAGTATGCCAGGAAATATTGTCTGCAGATGGATCTTTTGTAGCAATTCCACCAATCCATGTGATAAATTTAGTTTTCAAGTGAAATACCAAATCAAGCATGGAACTAAATCATGATATGCAATCATCCATATAAAATCCAGGTTACATGTAACATATTCTTGAATGGACAAAAAAATTTAAGGGTTGAACGATTCAGAATGGTTACTTCTTTTGCTAGAAAATACCTCTCTAGTAATCTGCCTTTGTTTGTTACTGTCCTCTGGGACAGGGTAACAATTTGCCCCAAATGCATCACATATTTTCAGTATTTTTGTTTTTGCCTGCTCTCCTGAAAAGAAAACTACAAAAACAATCTTTTCTACCTGCATTGGACAAACAATAGAGTCAGAAAAGGTGAAAATGAGCCTTAAGAAATAGCAGTCATCTGTGTGAACACAAGAATAAACATTAAAACAAGAATTTCTTCTGTTGCAACTCGCAAGTATGCCTTCCAAATTATATAAGGCTGAAAGTCATTTATTTATTCTAGTGATGAATAAAGGGTGCCAGATGTTACAGTTGTATGAACAGAAGGTTATTTAAAAAATTCCAGATCTGTCAGATTAAAAAAAGAAGATATTCCTAAAGATCACAGAACAGGGAATCTGGAGAAGTTATCAAACCATTTCGCCTGATACTGGATCAACTACATGTCCCCCAGCAGGAGCCTGATTAAAAAACATGTTGCCTCTAGTAGCTCTGAAGATCATCCTCTCAAATCGTAGTGCTGTGGATTTACAGATTATACCACTAATGAATCTCAACCCAGCTTTCTTTGACAATTCAGGTTGCATCTCCTTTAACAAAAAAAAATACGTGATTAGCACACGACAACTGAAGAAAATCTCACTCACTTTAGTGAAGAGATGTAAAAACCTGTTCAAGTAAAGATAGGTGATCCCCATCCTCTGCTCTGGAGTGTATATTTTCATCTAACTCTCTCTCAGGTGGAACTGCATGATTATGAGCTGAAACAAGGAAGCCACCTGCCTGGAATCAAACATATGAGAAGATACAAGTTCCACGGAAAGCCTAAGCGAAGACACAAAAATATATGAAGTTTGCAATAATGAACACCATAACATAAAGCTTCCTATGTGCATAAATTAATCAGAAGGAAAACTAAAAGTCTAGACTCTTGATTTTCTTAAACTACTCCAAGAATAGTTCTTTGAAAAAGAATATGTAGGTTGTCAACTACCAATACAAAATTTAAGGTCATTCTATTGCTATGAATGATATCACTCCACTAATTCAAGTCTATCAGAAACATAATTTGAAGGATTAGAAACGAAACTAAAGCCAAATCACCATTTTAAGTCCTTCAATAAGTATACTTCAGAATATAATCAAATTGCTCATAATACTCTACAGAAAAGCTTCCACTAAACAATCTTGTAAAACATATGATACAGATTCCAACTTGTTCAAGTCATTTTACCACCAAATATTAATTAGAAGGAAAACTGAAAGTCTAGACTGATTTGTTTTACTTAAACTACTCAAAGAATAGTTCCTTGAGAAAGAATATAAAGGTCATCTGTCAACTAACAATACGAAACTTAAGGTCATTCTCATGCTATGAATGACACCATTCCATTAAATCAAGCCTATATGAAACATAATTTGAAGCTTAGAAGCGAAATTAAATCCAAATCACCATTTTAAGTCCTGCATAAGTATACTTCAGGATATACTAAAAATTGCTCATAATACTCTACAAAAAATCTAGCACTAAACAAACTTGCAAACATGATAAAACTAAATCCAAATACCATGTTAAGTCTTCAATAGTTTTTCCGGGGCTTACACCCCGAACCCCGAGCAGGGGCCACCACCCCAAACCCCTGTCGAACTCACCGCCGAGTTTTATCGGCAAAAGTTGTGGAAGGAGTACACATTACCTTTCACGTTGCTATGATACCAAGTCAAGTTAGAAGAAGAGCGAAGACAGAGAGGAGAGGACATCATAGTGCAAGGGCATGACACCCTAAGTTGCACCTCATGTGTATGTATATTAACATATGATAACTAATACACCGACAACTACTTAACTGTACCCACATAAGAAAATAAGAATTATGACTCTTAACAACCATCAAATGTGACTCTGGAAGAATAAGGAAAATGGAAGAGGATAAACACTGACTGAAAATACTAGAAGTGAACGGGAAGAAAGTAAAGAAATCTTTATGAAACTTGTGGGTAACATATAAAAGATGACAACACTTTTAAGGAACTCGTAGGACGCTAATGACCTAGGAAGCACAGACACCCCAAATAATGGTGTATTGTATGTGTAGTCTCATGTCGGGCACATATCACACACGACACAAACACTCTAATACACTAGGAGACACCAAATCTGTGTTGTGCCCGTATCTCTATTGTGTCGTGTCATGTTCGTGGTTCTGTAACACAGCTATGAAATATAGATAATATATATTTTTTGTCTTCTAGGAATATTATGGGATAATTGGTACATGATAGAAAAGTACTGAGAATCCTCTAGGCAGGGGCGGACAACCTTCAAAAAGTTTCTGGGTCCGCCCCTCCCTGTAGGATACAACTGGAAATTTTGTATACTAAAAGAAATCTCTTACCAACTTCCGAGATAACCTGTATGATTATATCCGGATACAATGGCATTTCCTAGGAAACTGTCAAGAAACTCTTATAATATAAATCGGAAACCAAAGAATACATTCATAATCACAAATAGTTTATATACCAAAGTACATGGCTATGTTTTAGGAAACTACTAAGTAACTGGGATCATATGATTCTATAGCAACAATTTTGAATTCATAGAAGATTAGTTGTGAGAAATTTTAAAGACTCACTTGATAGAAAGCCTGTGATTACTCACATCGAAACAATTAACAGTGATGACAAAATGAATGAAAAGTTTGATTAGACTTTACGTTAGTCTAAAACAATCTAACCTTGGATTTCAACACATAAGGACTACATAAATACCCAAGAGTCTACATAAATAGCCAAGACACTAGAGAATCGAAGAAACACTAGAAGCTTCATGTACACCTCGAAGATAAACCACTATGAAAGCTATTCACATAAGTATTCATATATTCCATAGCACAGAGGTAGAGGAAGAGCCAAAAAAAACGTTGAGATGATATGGCACTGAATACAAGATTTTAAAATCCATTTTACACTGCTATAGTGTTTCACTCTCCGTTGCATGGACACGAATATACCATTACACAATGCCACAATACTGTGGTTAACTTGTCAAGAAGTAAAAGGAAGTCCAACAAAAGACGAATGAAAGACATGAGAGAACCCTTTTAGAAAGGGGTGCCTTCGAAACAGGAAAAAAATTAATAAGAATTTTTTTGAACTTTAGACTCAAAGTCTTCTAAGGTTTTAACTTATCTAATATGAATATCATTCAACTTCAGATGAAAATCATTGCAAATGAACAAATAGTCCAGCAAGGTTAATTCCTTAAGTAAAACAATGTAAACAAAGACTTAAGCAGGATGTACCTTCAACAAAACTAACTTAAATTCCAAAAGTTCATTGTATGTCTGTCGTAGCTTCTCACTGTTTGTGTTCATTTCAAGCAATTCAGCCTCATGTTCACCCAGTTGGATCTGAAAACACGTATTGATCTTCAATACAATTATATGATAACTTATTGCTCGAGTAAAAGTATGAAGGGCTAATTACCTCTAAATCCTCCAAGTCAATTTCCGGTTGCAAAGCAGGGTGAGCGGAACATGCAATACCTGCCTTGCTAATCTGATCACTAAAAAACCTTAATTTTCTCGACATTTCTCCACAGCGCTTCACCTGATAGATAGTTTGTAGACACCATGGAATCAATTCATTTAGATATAATCATAATGGTATTTACATAATTAAAGAACATACAGTCTGATTACATCAAGCTTCATCCACATGTAATAGAGCCTCCAGTTAATATAATTTTGGATCAGTTCTGCAGTTTCCTTGAATTTGGAAATACTAATTCAGATCTATAGTAAATGTAAGTAGGACAATTCATGATGCTACGAATCTAAAATGCAGAGGGCTAAAGATCAAGACATCAGACACACAATAATTAGAAAAGGGAATAATTGAAAATATAACAGATAATTTAACTTCTGTCGCGAGTAACAGTGGGACATCTTCCATTCTCTCATAGCTTTCGTCCTTTTATAGCTTTGTGTGTGTGTGTTAAAACATAAAGTAACAATATTGCTGGCAGATTTCTCTACCATCTAAGGTATAAGAACTAGCAACCATGTTTTACTTGAATTATTTCCTCAGGTTGATCCAAATTCCAGTAACAATATGCTGTTTTGTCATTTAACACAACAATACCAACCTGGTATTTACAGTCTTAAATTTAGGGTTGTCAGAATGCGGCTTTGGAATGTGCAGCATATAAGGGTGTACAATGTCCTTTTCATTCTTATATACCCATTGCATTCCCTTTATTGCAAAGCTAGGATGTCAGTAGTAGAGGGCATCTCCTACTCCTCTCTCTCTCTCTCTCTCTCTCTCTCTCTCTCTCTCTCTCTCTCTCTCTCTCTCTCTCTCGTGTGTGGGCATGTGTGAAGAACTAGTTAAATGGGACTATGGGATAAGATAACAGGTAGCCTTGAAAGTTGAAAGGAGTCGGGTTACGGTTAAAGTAGATGACTGTCCCTTAACTAGGAAGTCTGGACACTACCAAAATATACACAGACATGCCAAGATTGATATTTTGTGTCAGTATGTCACCATATCCGTATCATGTCATGTCCGTCCGTGCGACACAGCTTACCTTTGTAATTGATGAGTCCATAAATTCTTCACACTATATGCCTAATAAATAAGCCAGAGAGCATTTTGGAATAAAGAAATTTCTTACTATATGAGGAATAATTAATTAGATGTAACTTGTAAGAGCTATTAACACAATATAATAACTGCAAGTTGGAGGGGAAGGAAAGGGGTGTGGAAACCAAACCAGACAATTGCCCTGATTAAGAACGTTCTTAATTGTGATTTGTAGCATCAACTTTAAAAAAAAAAATTGTACGCGCACAGTGTTTGTCTCTGTGTGTGTGTCTATATATATATATATATATATATATATATATATATATATATATAGCCTTCCTTGAAAAGATAATATCAGCATATGGCCTTCTTTGAAAAGATCATAACACGATCTGAATTCAAAATGGTGAAACAAACCACCTAAGGCTTATATACCATGTCTATTGCATAGCTTTACAGATAGTAATAACTTGCATCAAAAATAATTTAGAAGTAGGGAGTCCAAGATAGCATACCTGATTGACAAATGTTCGCTGAAAGGGACTCTTATCATGATTTAACTGCCAAAAAGATGTATATGGAGTCAGAATGAATGTAAGCACAATGCTTAATAAATAAAGCACCCATATGTAAAAGAAAGTTTACATGCCTATGGCTCATTACAATGTAACAATATGTCATCCTCTCCATCATAATCAAGCTGTATTAACTATTATGTATGCTGATGTACAATTATGAATGAAATCTATGATATGCAGTAAAGGACAAACTACACAACAGTTAGAAAAAGGAAGAGATACCAAGGACCAAGAATCAACATAAACAGATAAACTGCATTGTTTAAGAAATAAAGCACCACAAAGAGCTAGGTGCATCAGAATGTGACTAATAACCTATGGCATGAATGCAATATAATGTGATTGTTGTGCTGCTGACTACCGATAATCAGTAATGAAGTTGTGAAAAAAACATCTATGTACCATGATACAGCAACAGCAGCAGTAGCAGCAACAAAAACAACAATACAGCCTTTATCCCATATTTTTGGGTGTTTGTATCATTTTCTTTCATTCAGCTCCATTAAGGGATGTCCTTTGTAACACTAGCAAAAAGCACATCCTTCCCCCAATCCAAGTTTGTTTAGGCCTATCTCTAGTCCTAAAGGCTCTAACTATTATCCTACGCTCCTTACTAGAGCATCAATATGTCTACATTGCACATGTCCAAACCTAAGAAGCTTTTCTCTCATCTTGTCCTCAAGTGGTGTCACCGTTAACTTCCCACAAATACGTTCATTTCTAATCCTATTGAAAAAATATGTTCATTTCTTATCCTGTTTTCAATCTATTGCAACTCATCCATCTTAGGATTCTCATTTCTGCTACACTAATTTTATGGACATGTTTTTTTCTTAATTGTCCAACACTCTAATCCATAAAGCATGAATGGTCTTTTAGCCTTCTCATAGTTATCAACGGCGGCAAGCGCACTTAGGCCCGAAGGTGTCACCCCCGTTTTCTGTTCTACGTATTTTCAGTATACGTATACGGAATCCTGACATGTATTTTATTTTTCTGCCTGGCTAGCTAATTTCAGTTTAATCATGATTAGGTTCATCATGGCATGTAATGGTTTAACTTGGTTTATTTTGGGTTGGCTTGGTTTATTCTTTGGTTCATCATGTTAAACCCACCACCATCCCCCTTTATAACCCACCTAACTTTTCTCTCTCCTTCACTTTCTCATTTACTCCTTCTCCATTAAACCCACCACCAACCAAGAACACCCCTTAGGCAAGTGCAACTTGCTTCCACAAGAGAACCCATTTTTATTGTTCCATTAGCTTCTCCTCATGTTTCTAAGACACATTAGAACTTGTCATTTTTCATTTTGAGACTTTGATTCTTGTAGATCTAGAAATTGGTCATTTTCGGATTTTGGTGGTTTTGATCTATCAAACTTCTTTGTTTTCAAATTTTGATGGTTCCATGTTGAAGAGAATTTTATTCTACCCAATTTTGACCATTTGAAAGTTGGATTTGGACTTGTTTTGACTAAGTTATGGATTTTTGAAGCTATGGGTTCAACCATGGAGTTCTTGCTGATTTTGGAGAAGACAGTGAACAGTGTGCGAGAGCTTTTTAGCTTGCACCACTGAGTTGCGCGCGCTCTTTAGCGCAGCGCAGTCTAGCCTCGTGCGCAGTCTGACTCGTGCGCAATCTAGCCTCGTGCGCAGTCTAGCCTCGTGCGCAGTCTGACTCGTGCGCAGTCTGACTCAGGCGCAACCTAGCCTCGCGCAGTCTAGTGCCTGGCGCAACATGACTTGGCCTGACTCTTCCTGGCGCAACTTGACCCGACCTTGTGCATTTTAGTGATTGGCACCCCTAGTGCCTAGGCGCAACCTGATGTTCAGGCGCAACTGGACTTGACCCTACTTGCTTTGGCGCAACCTGTTACCCTGGCGCAACTTGGCTAATGCCACTTGTTGGCCATAGTACCCCTTGCTCCTCCCCCTTGGGAGCATTATGTCCCCATATTCCCCTTTTTAGGATTTTTGCACCCATTTTATATCCTTACGCCTTTTTGATGTAAACTCGACATGAACCCGATGTGATCATAACATTATTTATGAATGTGAATCTGAACACGGCTTAGTGATAGAATTGCATGATCAGTGACCCGTTGTGGTGCACTTGCATAAACACGAAATGGCATTATGACCTTACAGGATAACTCTTGATAGTGACCCGCCGTGGTGCACTCTTGATAAGTAAATTGACATGATAATTCTTGATGGTGGTCCGTTGTGACGCACCCTTGCCTTGATAAGTAATCTTGATAAGTAGCATGACATGATGGTGACCCGCCGTGGTGCACCCTTGATAAGTAATCTTGATATGATAACCTTGATACGCTGTTGCGACAGCTAACCTGACATGCTAAGTGAATTCTTGACACCGTGGGTGATTGTATTGAATATGTTTGTATAAGCAACCAGTCTTGTCTCGCATCATGTCTAGGACATGTATCCCTGGTTACCACGGTCAGGGATTCATGCTGAATCTGACTAGGTTAATGACTAGATTGACCAAGTAGAGCATATAGAGAGGTATTCCGGCTACAAGCAATCCCGTTATCTGGGTGCCTTCCTTGATGGACTTGTAGCCTATCGACGAGTAGGGCACATTTCCAGCTCACTGCTATGTGGGGCACTACATGAAACGATTACTATGCACACTGTCATGTGTTACATCCAAGTCACCTAACAAGGCATGATAACTCTAATCTTGAACCTTGCGTCTGGATAACCTGGATAGTCTGCAGGGCTTGTGGCCGTAGGCGTACCTCATTGCATCTTGCTAATAACTAAGCTTGTGATAACCCTAGTTAGTTAAGTATCAAGCCGTACTCTTTGCTTGGCCGTGAATGATGGATGGAGTCCTATCTTGTCTAGTCTTGCCCAGATCCGAGGCATGGATATCTCCGGACATGCTTGTTTATGCTTTACTTTATCGATAATTGGTTCGAGGCTAAGTTCTATTCAGGTGAAGGGTTACAACCCCGGTCCTTGTTTGGTTTACGGGTTGTAACTTGGTTACCGGAATAGTCCTCTAGTTATCTTATCGTTTATCATCCTGTTTTCTTTAACTCATATCTTATGTTATTTCACCTATGACTTTATGTGCTGACATGCCGGTTTTAGTTCTTAAGTGAAGCCCTCTTTGTGGCACTTGCTCTTTCTGGGTTCTGACCCAGCTGGTTTTGTATGGCCAGATTTCGGAGCAGCTACCGAGGATCTCCCAACTTTTCTGTCAGATGGTGAACACTAAAAGGAATCCCGGCAACGAGTGGATTTTTATTTTGCTCTCCCACTCCATTGTACAAATATTCTTTTGAGGCGTTTAGCCGCCGAGCAAGTGTTAACTCGTTGCAACTTTACTTACTGTCTGCCTACGGGCTGTAACATGATTGACAAATCCTAGGGTTGATCATGTATGACTTAAACTCTTGCTAGTCTTCGTATTTTGTATGACTAGCTTCATGATCATCTGAATATGTAATGTATGGGACGCCTTACCTTGTATGTCTGATGATCTACCATCTTGTTATATCTACTTGTTGCTTGAGATTGAGACACTAGGCTTGTTATTGACCTTAAGAGACTGATGGCTTGTGGTAAACCCTCATGCATCTAGACAGCCGTGACGGTATTGCGAGGTGAGATTCACTTCAAGGTACGTAGCTGGCTGTGTCTGTCCCCCGCTCTCCAGTATTCTGGTTCTGGGGCGTGACACAAGGTCCTTTGGGGCCTAGGTACATAGCGCAAGGCAAAGCAGCAAGACGCATGGTTAATACCATAGACAAATTAGAGCTTCGGTTCAGGCCACATTGATGCACGTAGCTACGTGTTATAACTAGCTTAGCTTGGCCTATAGCAAGGTTCGCGTTAGACGAAGTTATGCTCTTTGTTTAGTATAGGTTTAGGCGATGCTTGTGATACGACGGGTCTAGGCCCTGACTTGCTTGTAACCTTGCTTACAGTGAGGCAATCTTCGCTTCAGGCGAAGTTAAGCTCGATGTTTAAGCATGTTATTAGTGTCCGTTCTGGTGATGTTCGCGATGTTAGCGTCAGAGACGTTGATGTTGTTCTAAGCCATTACTGGTTAACATCTAGATGATCTAAAACAAATGTGTAAGCCATTCCTAGCTGGGATCTAGAGAATTTGTAAGCCATTATTGGTTGAGATCTAGAGGATCTACAAAGAATTTGTAAGCCATTACTAGCTGAAGGACCACCGACCAAGGAGGTCGGCGGGACTATTATTTAGAAGAAAAAAAAAAAAAAAAAAAAAGATCAACTTGCAGTCGAAATTAGAAAAAAGATAAGGGTTTCTAATCCATTAACAACAGTGAACTGAACATATAACAACAAATGCAACTAAATGGCAATCCACCACAAGAAATTCACAGACTCCAAGGAAATTTTGTGTCAATGCCAACAAATTCCAACAGAAAAGTCAGTAAAAAAATGTCAACTTTACAATCAAATCTGTAAACCAGAGCAAGGCGTGCGCCTAGCTGAGGCAAGGCACAAGCTCCCTTGGTTTGAGCTTTTCGTCTAGGCTCGCTTTTGACAACTATAAACCATCTTATAGAATTTTTCTTTCAAATTCAAACGTATCTTCAAATACAAAGTACTCTGTAAGCACTCCTCCATTTCAACCATTATGTTTTAATTCTATGCACAAAATCATTATCAATCTCTCCGTTATGACGAATGATTGATCCTAAATATAGAAAACTATCACTCATATGTATCTCTTGTTCATCTATATGTACTCCCCCCTCATTTCTCTCTGTCATTTCATATAGTCTACTTTTGCGCTACTTATTTTAAAACCCTTAGCTTTCATGTACCATAATAAAGCAGCGGGCATAAATAAAATTAATAGTAAGTAAAAAAAATATACGAAGAGTTGCATTTTGCAAATAAGAAAAGTTTGCAAAGAGAATCATAATAATAGAGAGTATTGAAACTCGTTCAGAACAAAATACAAAATTAACCAAATAAAAATCATTGGGGAATATGACCTCTTAGTCATGTCCTAAAGCCTAAAAAGGCTCTTCTATTAGTTCTAATCAAGGTTGCATATATCTGACATCAGATGTCGGGTTCAAGTCGGATTGGGTTTTAAAATGAAATCTCATATGTTTGGAACATGAACATAGTAAATGTCGGATATCCATATTGGTTACTAAAGTATATACATTATTATACTAAATGTACTAGCGTCCTCAAATTAATAACAATAAGTACAAGCATAATAAAAACTACTAGCATGAAAATCATGAAGCAATTAAAAGTCTAAGTACAAATATGATTTAGGAGTCCAAGTACTTTAAACAATTTAAGACTTAAAATATCCAAGCAATTAAGAGTCTAAGTAATTTTAGAGTAATTATTTAACACTTAAAACCTTTTGTCTCAAGAAAACAACAAAAACCCGATTAACTCAAACATCGGTCGACATATCACATATCTGATTGTCTGACTGGGCTTCATATATCGGCCGACATATTGTAAAACGACACAAACAATTTTTTCCTGTAAAGTCATCTCATTTTACCTGTTTTACATAGAAACCGACATGTCGGATATGTTGGCCAACATCTACAACATTGCAATATGATAATATTAGTTCATACGAGCAGAATAAGTGCCGCTAAATTGATGTCACTGGCATTTTGCAGTATTTTCAGCTGAAATTGACCGAGAACGTTGGGATAATCTGGCCGGTTCAGTATATCAGTTCATTCACATAAGTTTCTTCCACTAAGAACACTGTTTCTCTTACTACCAATATTACCAAAGGTGTAAGTTGCATCTGCACTGCATGGGCCTAACTTTTAGGAGAACTATAGTCCATAACTCTTGTAGTCACACCTGATTACTTTTCATCAAACTTTCAACTAGAAAGGACTATGGTGTAACGAACCAGAAAGCAGGAGAAGAGACTGGAAACTACTCTTCAAGAGGAGGCTGATGCAAGTGATGAAGATATTACAAATGTGTAGATATGGAAGAAAATGAAATCGAGGCAGATAAGGAGGCAAGAAACATATATAATCCATGGATATGTGAATTTAGAGCTATGTTATGATATGACCAGATACAAACATAACGATATGACACCTATTTTTACAAGGACGACACGAAGCAATGTCACAAATATCAAGAAAGTAATAATGGGATCTGAAAGGATAGATATCCAGCAAACAAGGTAGACAAAAGACAACAAAGATATACTATAATATTGAACCACATGTTTGAGGTCCCATCTTTTAACTTAGCTTTCTTTAAGATAACAAACTAGCATTGATTTTGTTCAACATAGATGTACTCTACTTTTATTGGAGGTGGTTATTGTTTGGGACAGGTTAGAGTAAAAATATGGATTAGAATTCTATGTATAGGCTTGTAGTTTGTTTTGTGAAGTTAGAAATCCTATTCATAACAAAATAGTAGCATTGCATGAGTTTTTTGTGGGATAAGTTTAATTTCAAATAGATTAGGAATCCTATTACGATTATGATTCCTTTTATAAGGATTCGACTTCTATCGTGATTTCTTTACGAAATATTATTATGAGTTAAGACTTCGATTGAGATTTTTGCTTACATGAAGGTTTCTATACATAAAAGGATAATATTTTGATTAAAGTTGATTTAAAGTCAGATTTATCCAAGTTCGGATTTGCACTGTAAAGCCGTAATAAGTCAGCAATATCTATTACGATAAAACGTCATTTTGGGCCCATGAGTCCAATTTGGAAAGCTAAACCCTTGGGCTACAACTTTCCAAAAACATTTCATTATGACCTTCAAAGATGCAATTTGGAAAGCTAAACCGTAATCATGGTAGTCGGCATTGCCTAACAAGAATACTCGATGTTCCTTCTTCCAAACAAATTAAAACCCTCTCAAATGGAAGTAGATTATAAACTATCAAATATTAGTTTTATTCTAGGACCCTTCCTTATCATTTCTTGCAGAGTAATAAATCGACCTTAAAAATTAAACCTAGCATCAAAATTTCCAGCCATTATCTTATTGGTTTTCATCTAAAAGTTTTGGCTTTTTAAAAAGATTGTAATTTGATTCTAATCATCTTTCAAGACTTAGACGATAATCGAATAGAAAGGTAAGGCGATATGATATTGAGTTGCCTATTGCAATATGGTTGATACGTTGTACATATCTCATAGGGTCTGCAAAGGTTTCAACGAAGGTTCTAAAGGGTCGTAATGGTTGCCAACGAGTCGACAAAACGGTGGATTATAAGTGAGTGAACCTACATGCCATGGAAGTTTGTCAACAACCTTAAAATCATTTTTTGCACAATCTTTTTTAAAAGTTGAATTCAAAAGTCCTCTTTTGTTACTATATATTATAGACTGTTGATTGATTGTTCTTTCTCTTAATTCTCTTAAATTAAAATCATATATTCGTACATTAATGTTTTCTAAAAATATGCAATTGGGGCAAATACTTAGCTATATGATCCTTTTACATTTGGTAATCGTATAATGATCGTATGTTTGATCCATTCTGTCATGCTTCCGATTGGATATTACTTCATCATCTCGTATCATTTTATGATTAGTATAGAATGAGGACGTACAGTGGAAAGGTAAAGTTAGCCACGGGTGATGCTAACCTTGGTGACTGTGGCCTTGCTAGTTCGCTTAGATCCTAGCACATTGATAGATTCTGGCTTTATAGGTCCTCCATTGATATCCCGTTGCTTTATAGTACCTCCATTGATATACCGAACTGCAGCAAGATATAGTATTGATTCAACTCTATGTATCACAACCTATATATGCTAGGGTTTCATGCTTGCGTCTTCGTATATCTTTGGATACAATTATTGGTGTGAAATGTAATAGTATGTTTCATATTCTTACAGTTCATGGTTATTATTGATTGAGTATTAACAAAATGTCATGACATATATATGCATTGTCCCAAATTGCAATCGTGGTATTGTTCACCAACCATCATTGTTTGAGCTGTTAATTTAAAATTTTACAGCTCAGTGAGTCACGGGGCGTGTAACGGCAAGAAGTTTCATCCTAGGTGGCAAAATAATCATCACTTCATTTGGATCCTTTTGATCTCTCTTTTTTTTAGGATTTTGTTTCAATTACTTTATATATAGGGCTGAACATTGTGTATAGTTTTTTTTTTCCTTTTAAGTTGAGATACTTTTTGTTGGGAGTTTTGGTTTAATTCTAATTATGGATGGTAACATGTGGAATAGTTCGACCTTTATATTGTAGATATTGTTATGTGATTTTTGAAATGACTAAGGCTGACCAATTATGATATTACTTTTGGTTTTAGCCTCAGCGTTAGCGTTAGTTAGTGTCAAACATGACTAATTTTGAGTTGTGACAACATATGGATAGCTTAAAGCATGTAATAAAATGTAGTTACAAGGATTTAAAATTACAAGCTAAAATAAGAAGCCAAAAAGTAATTAATGCAAGTATACCTAGCTATGATATATGGCTGTACCAAACTGATATGAAGACTGACAGATGCATAGTTTGCTCGAATCAAGAAGAAATCAAAAGATGACTTGTTTGGTACCGACATTAAAAGATGACGAACTCCTGCAACAAGCAGCATATTCTAGGGTATACTGGTCGAGTGATTGATAAAAAATAGGCAGCCTAAACTTTAGAAGACGATTATCCTCTATTTGATTTACAGATCAAAATGCTGACTTGCATTAGCAAATCCTCAACCTCCAAAACAACATTAACCATACAAAACTAGCATTATAGCATAATTGGCAGAGGAAATATTTCAACAGGACAATTGTATGTTACAAGGATTCGAATGCAACAGCATATTAAATGGAAGTGGTGATGAGGACACGGCATCATTTTGGCTTGTCCTGATGCATTTTAGCGTGTGTTTTGTGTTGTCATAAGACACAGACACAGACAGACACAGCGAGCATTTTGGAGTGTCCTGCTTCCTAGACTCAATTATATTGTTAAATGTCATAAGAAGCTGGCAGAAGTCACAATAATCCCCATCTAAATGAGAGATTTACATTGCAGGGATAAGAATATGACAGACTATACAGACACGGGTGACACGAAAACATATTCTGGCTAGTCCTTCAACTAATTTGGAGTTTCCGTGCCGTGTCCAATACACGCGACACGCACGCGACACTGATTTATCGTCAGATGTAGCATTCACTACACTCCAAACTCCAGATATGCATAGATAAAAACATGCAGAAAATGCTAAAACACAACAGATCTCGACAGTAAACAAATAAAAACCCCACGCTACGATCAAGAACAATAACGAAACGAAAACGAGATCGGACAGATCTGGAGGTTAGGGTTAGGGTTCCCCTACGTCTTTGAATTGGACGAGGCCGAGCTCGCCGAGGTAGGTGACGGCGCGGTGCGCGGACTCGACCGGCATGATCAGCTGCACGAAGCTCATCTTCTCCGAACGGAAGTGATCCATTTGTGGCAAATTGTCGAAGAACTTCATCTTCTTCTTCTCCTTCCTCTTCTTCTAATGGCGGAGAGAGGTCGAGATCGGGGAGAAATGGAAGGAAGTGGAGTTTCAGATCTCGATTGGGTTCGCGACTGCCATTGGAATGTAGGGGGGGTTCTTTGATGATGAATTTTCTCGGTGGGGATAGAGAGACGGAAATTACTTTTGTGTCCTTGTTATTTGTGGGAATTGACGAGGACGGGACATCGGGAGTGGACCCTTACAACTGACGAAAACGAAAAGAATAATCAAGTGTTGTGGAAGTGTGAGCGAGTCTACCCGTAATAAACACGCTACACATGCTAACAAAATTTAATTACAAATGGATATCTGCACATTTGCAGTATGTAAATTGTAATGTGTAATGTTGGGGAGCAGATATGATGTTTCATTTATTTCTGTGCAATTTTGTCTTATTTCCTATTATATATGGATGATGGGTAGATATTTGGATGGTCAACATACAATAGAAGAGAAACAGAACTGGACATAAATAAAGGGTTAACATGTGCCCTTACACTGTGTTTGGGAACATTTGTGGGGAGGGAGAGGAAAATTTGAGGGAAAGAAAAATGGAGGAGAGGAAAATGGAGGAAAAGTTAATTTTCCCTTCCTTTGTTTGGATTGACAAAAAGTAGAGGAAGGAAAAGTTTAAAAAACAATTTTTTATTTGTTTATGGATATAGGTATAATTACTATTTTCTCCTTGGTATTCTCAAATGATGATTTAATATTAACTTTTTGAGGGGTGGTGGGGTAAATTCACTCAAATTTCTCTCATCTCTCTCCATTTTCCTCCCACATTTGGGAGGAAAATTTTTTGGTGGGACCCACCTACTTTTTCCTCTCAAATTTTCCTCCCCCATGTTCTCTCCCCCTTTCCAAACACCATCATTTAAAATTTTCCTCTCACTTTCCCCTCAACTTTTTCTTTCCTCCCATTTTCCACCCTTCCCAAACAGTACCTTACAGTGTGTTTGGGAACTTTTTGAGGAGGGGAAGGAAAAATTTGAGGAAAATAAAAATGGAGGAGAGTAAAATAAAGGTAAAATTATTTTTTTCTTCACTTGTTTGGATATCCAAAAAGTAGGAAAAGAAAAATTTTAAAAATAATATTTTGTTTGTTTATGGAGAAAGATATAATTACCATTTAGTCCTTAATTTTTTCAAATCATAATTAATACTTACTTTATTGAAGGGTAGTTAGGTAATTTCTTTCACAATCCTCTCATCTCTCTCCATTTTTCTTCTACTTTATTGAAGGGTAGTTAGGTAATTTCTTTCAATGTAAAAAGTTACATTTTTAAATGTTGATCACAATTTTTAATGTAAAAAGTTAAGTATTAATTATTCTTAACATGTGCCCTTAGAAAATCCATAAATTAATGGGACAACATATTTTTCCCTAATGTTGGGGTGAGCATTATTAGGTTTTAGACCGGAAACATAATATAACCGAATCGAATCGAATAAGAGCAAAAATTGGTTTGATTTCGATTTTGAAAATATTAAAATTATTTTGAGAAATTTATTTTTTCGGTTTCGATCAAAAATCGAAAAGCAAATAAGGTTCATACAATCATGTAAATATTCTCAATGCATATTTGTGATTAAAAATGTGTATATTTGAAAACAATAATTCTATGTATATGTTTTTAAGTCCAATGTTGTAATTTAACAATTAATCTAACTTTTGGTACAACTTTAAAATACAACAAATATATGTATAGAAATTACCAATTTTAATATAATTTAATCACGATTTAAGCTTTAGGTCTGACCCAATAAAAAATAGAAATATCCTAACGGAATTGATTTTCAGTTCGATACGGTTTCGATTTTGGCTAATTTTATTGGTTTTAAATTTTTATAATTTTGGTTTATTCAATTTGACTATTTCGATTCGATTCACACAGAATAACTCTTACGTTCAACCCTAGTATAATGTGTGATTATTTAGTGGAACCCATCCAAAATAATATATTTAGTGTAGTTTTTTTTTCCCTTTTTTTTAGTGTCTTTACCCATAACTTTTCTTCTTCCTTGTGGGAGAATTTTTTAAAGAGCTACAATATATATTAGTTTCTGCCAAACAATAATTTGCAAAAACAATATAAACTAATTACTTAGTGTTGAAAAGAGATCTCTAAATTATAAATTGATGCTAAGCAGTTTGGGTTGACTATAAAACGACGGTCTAAAATAATCTAAAAATTTCTTTAGACCCTTGACTGATGTCGGCTTGGCAAGGCAGCACTTAAGAGCCCAAATCCACTCTTGTAATATTTATCGTCTCCTAAGTGTAATTGGAGGATTTTTTTTTTCCCTCTCTTAGAAGCAATCCAAGACTGTTATGTAAAAACGACATATAAAAGAATTTAAATAAATAGTTGAATAGTTTTTTTTTTTTAAAGCACCAACAACCTGAAACAAAATCTAACATTTCCTCCCTTGTCATTTGGTCCACGAAAAGAGTTTGTTATGGATAATTTTGTGTGGCATCCCACTTTTGTTTACCATATTTAAGGTACACCCCACAGGTTTACAATAATGTAAGATACTCCACACTTTTGACTGTAACCGTCAAAAATTCACGGTCAACTCCTTTGACTAATTTTTTTTTACCAAAATACTCCCGCCTTCTTTCCCGTGTCCTCCATCTTCCCGTGGCTGCCCTCTTCCCGCCGCCGGCGTGCCTCCGCTCCCCCCCCCCCCCCCCCCCCCCCCTCCCCCCTCCCCCCTCCTCTCTTCTCCCCACCACCACCACCACCATCACCAGCACCAGCACCACCAACACCAGCACCATAATCACCATCTCCACCATAATCATCACCCCCCCTCCTCTCTCCTCTCTCCGCTCCTCGACCTCGTCGCTGCGCCGCCCCCCCCCCCCCCCCCCCCCCCCTCCCCCCCTCCCCGCCTCCGGCAGCGGCGGCATCAGCAGCAGCGGCGGGGAGGAGGGAGCGGCGGGAGCGATGACGGCAGAGGGGGGAGGAGGGGAAGAAGAAATAGGAATGAGTCAAGGGCATTTTGGTCCCAAATTTTTTTGACGGTTTTCGTTCAAAGTTTGGGATATCTTACATTATTGTAAAACTGTAGGATGCAGCATAAATATGGTAAACAAAAGTGGGATGCCACTAAAAATTTCTTCTTCTGCAAGCACAATAATAGTGAACCAAAAGGCTTAGAAATAGCTCAAATTAAGCAACGATGATCACCTTTCTCAATAATACTTTTGTATTGGAATTTTTTTTTTTACCTCATTTTCTTGTGTGAAGATAATATTGTCATCCAAAAAAGATATTATTTTATATCTCATGTCAATAATCACGTCAAACAATAGGGTTGGAGATGCTCTTGGGTGTTTGCAAGGCATCCTTACTTTCTTACTCAACTTGTTCGCACAAGGAATCAGCATTTTAGAACTTAAAATATACCTAATTATTGTAAATCAACTTGTTTGTACTTTCTTAACTTGTTTGTACTGACAGAACCACCATGGGTCAGATAGTTTGTTGTGCTTTATAATCACGGCCAGTGCAGGGAAGGCTTTGGACTTGAGCAACCTTCTAAACAATTTTTTTTTTAGATTATTTGTTTTTTTTTAAATCGCTATAGTTCAAATTCAACTTAAATTTTATTTACATCAATAGAAGTTAAACTACAACCAAAATTAATTTTGATTAAGATAATCCAACCTTTCGGACCAAACCTGATTATAATTTCCTGGCCTCGTTTCGTTCGCAAAAAGGAAAGGAAATAAAATCAATTTCTTGACATTTTGTTTCCTTTGGAAAATTTCAATACCCATTGATTTTTTTTTCTCGATGTTTGGAAATGTCAAAAAATTTGGAAAAAAATTGAATACTTAAAGGTGTAAAAGCGATTCCTTGTTTTGATGGATGGAATCGTTTTCCTCATTAATTTTTTTTCCATTGAAAATTATTTTTCTTTCTTTCTCAATTCTTTTGACACTTAAATATAAAAAAGTATTCACTTTTTTTTTTCCTATTCCATGATTTTGGCAACTAAACGAGACCTTATTTTAGGTAACTTATAAGGGCACTTCATATTTTTATCAAGGCTAGCCCGGATTGGGGATAGCCCAATTATTTTTGGGTTTTATTTAGGACAGCCCATTTATTTGATTGAGGCTGTCCCAAAGTAATCCACCCCCCCCCCCCCCTCCCACCCAAAATACAAATTTTGTCTCATTCGACAAATATAAACCCTAACTACTCTCTTCTTCTTCCTCCTAAGCCCTACGTACAGACTAACTCCATTCTCCACCACTAGCCGAGCATCTTCATCATCTTCCTCTTCTTCTCCACGTCCTCTTCTCTCTTTGAAGGAGAACGATGGCCCCCAAACGTTCCTCGCAAACAAGGTACAAAATCTTTGTTAATCTTTTTCCACTTCTTTCGAAAATCGTAGAAATTCTCTGAAAAAATTGAAGGATGAATTACATTATTTATTTCAATTGCAATTAGTGTAATGTGAATGAAACTGTATTCGGAGGAGGGAAGTAAACCGTAGCATACGTGATTGGCAGAAATTGGCGTCGTCCAGGACTGCCCATTCTTCTGGCAGTCCTGACTGTATGTGGGACTGCCAGAAAAATGAGCAGTCTATTGGCATAACATGTGTAGCAAAGGACTGCCCATTCTTCTGGCAGTCCTGAATGTATGTTGGACTGCCAGAAAAATGAGCAGTCCATTGGCATAACATGTGTAACAATGGACTGCCCAAATTTCTGGCAGTCCAACATAAAGTTTGGACTGCCAGAAAAGTGGGCAGTCCTTTCTTACACATGATGTGAGTTAGGACTGCCCTCTTTTCTGGCAGTCCTAACAGTATGTTGGACTGCCAGAACTTTGGGCAGTCCATTGTTACACATGTCCTGAGCCAGGGCTGCCCATTCAAACTGGCAGTCCATTATACAGTCAGGACTGCTAGAATATCTGCACTAGTGGAACAACAACATTTGTGGGCATGCCATACATTTTAATATGTAATTAATATTCAATAATAGTCATGAAAAAAAGAGAAAGGAGAAGGATGTTGAGGCCAGGCCCGAAAGAAAACGTCCTACCGCATCGGATCGCAAGGCGCGTGAAGCTGGTAGAGTTCTCGAGAAAGGGCTGGCAATCAGAGAACCCGAACCAGCCTCACAAATAAGAACCCGTGGAACGAAACATGTTGCACAGCGTTCGAAGAAAGCGGCGACTCGTCGTGATGATTCCTTCGATAATGATGATGTACCCATTGCTCGAATGAGAGATGACGCTGGATCGGGTCCTTCTCAAGTAGTCGAGGAAGATGAAGAGGAAGATGTGGGCCCAATGGGTTGCTCTATTTTGACGTCAATCGAGAACCACATTTGTTATGAAATATGGAAGGATCCGGTTAGTTACTTACCTTGAATATAGATTAACTATTCGAAATAATCGTTACATGTAATATTGAATCTGTGTTTTTTTATTTGCAGAAAAGCTCGCGCCTTTTGAGGGTAATAAACCATGCGAAGATGTGTAGTACGTGGGGATTTGATGAGTTGAAAGAGAGTGTGAAGAAAAAAATCACCCCCACCGGATTGCAGTATTTGGCAAAATACTCGTATCAGATATTGGACCACGCACTGATTTCTGTATTTGTGGAGCGCTGG
Organism: Iris pallida; assembly: GCA_029216955.1. Lineage (NCBI taxonomy): Eukaryota > Viridiplantae > Streptophyta > Magnoliopsida > Asparagales > Iridaceae > Iris > Iris pallida. The sequence goes on from JANAVB010006599.1 coordinate 3,726,400, forward strand.
CATCCAGAAACTAACAGCTTCCATCTCGTTGACGGAGAGTTGACAATCACCCTTGATGATGTCCACCACATATTAGGGCTTAGAGTTGATGGTCGTCAAATGTCGATGGATTATTCCGAGGGCGACTTCGACCTGTATGATGAGATGGTGGATTTGGTTGCCAATTGTCTCGGTGTTGAGTCCCAGACTTTTGTCACAATCCCAGAATTTACGAAGTCTTATGGAGTTCCTTTAAGTTTTTTGAGGAATACATTCAATGATGACGACGCCGACGCCGACGACAACAATGCTAATGACGACCCCGTGGCCCGTGGATACATGCAGTTCATCCTAGGGGCCGTCGGCATTACAGACAAGTCCGGGACCGCGATACATGCAAAATATCTAAACAATTTTAGGGACTTGAACGCTGTGGGTCAAATATCATTCGGAAGTGGTATACTAGCACACCTCTACCGCGAACTTGGTGCTGCATCTCGAGTCGAGTCGAAAACAATAGCTGGTTGTCAAACACTGCTCCATGTAAGCAAACCCTAGCATACTGTGTCTATAGAACCCGATAAAATTATGTCGATAACGATAACATTATTATATTTTTAAATTTCAGGCGTGGATATATGAGCATTTTTCGACGCTCAATAGGGCTACTCTTAATCGTAATTATGATGAGCAGATGCCCAGGATGTGTAGGCGGAGGCCGACAAAGATAGATACCAGACATCCACATACGTTGGCTACCCTACGTGTTGCTCTAGAAGATCTGAGGGCAAAGGAGGTGAAACAATAGTAACTTGAACTAGCATTTACTTACCACTCTAGTATTCCACACTAATTAGTAACTCCTTAAGTAATGAATTGATCTTGTAGATTATTTGGCATCCATATCAGGATCTGCGAAATAGCACTCGGCCTGTGCAACCAGTTGCACTATTTCGAGGTCCAAAATTTTGTCATGAAACTGAGGAGCCTCACATCCCAGATAGAGTGCTTCGTCAGTTTGGTTACGTACAGACTATCCCGAGTACGTTGAAATTGAGGACCGCTGCAAAAGGGAAGAAACCGTCGACCTACGTCCTGCCGTACTACCCTTGGGGTCGTACTTATTCACTGAGTGGCAACAACATGTTGTCGGTGCAACCATACGAACTCCGGCGGTGGAGATATGGGATTGTAGTGAGGACTATATGGAATACTATGTGAATGTCGGACATGCTATGATGTTGAATCCGGATAAGAGAAGTACGAAAGTGCCGGTAGCAGCACCCTTACCATCCAAGTCAGCACTATATGATGCATTACAGAAGATGGTTAGTATAGTTTGTTTAATTAACCCATGTACTGGTAAAGTTCCTAAATTTATGATATGTATTCATGCAGGCTTCGAAAGTGAAGAAATTGGAGAAAAGTCTAATCATGTGCAAGGGGAAGAATTACGAAGATGTGGGTACCCAGATGCAGAACATCGCAGATAAATACCCATTTATCGAATATGAGCGACACACGAAGATGCGTCATGAAAATGAATGACTATGTAGTTCGTATATAGTTAAACCATTTGGTAGTTGGGTGTAAAACTTTTGTAATTGGTTGCGTATTACATGAATGACTATGTAGCTTGTAAAACTTTTCTAATTGGTTGAACCATTTGGTAGTTGCGTATTATATGAATGTCAACTTGCTGTGAATTAGTATTAAATGAGTATGAAATTGTCATAACCCGCACCCTAGAGTTAGGGCACGAGAACGTAACAACGCCCAGCCTACGCCGCAGTGTCGGCGGTAGAACGCTGTCCTAGGTCTCAATGCATCTAACAGTATAAGACTAAACAGTTTATACTCCCCGAATGGGGGTGACATAGCATAATGTAAACTCAATCACATCTAAGGTAGAGCATAAAGGAAGATAGATAAAACATGAAATCGAAAAGAGATAAAACAGATAGAAGTCTAAGTGTCTAAGATACAAACTCAGAATACATCTCAAAACCCAAATACAGTAATCCATAAATACAACTCAAGATGACTGAAAATAAACTATAAGCAAAAACCCTAGCTATCTATGCAACCTCTACTGTCTCCTCTAGGCTAGCAGGCAACCTCCAGGCTATCTGTAAAATTTATCAACAGGTCCAGTCAGGACTGGAGCGAGCACAAAACATCTCACGCAGTTCATAACGAGTTAGGAAATATAAAGCATGCAATAGAGTAAAGTACATGAAACGCTGAAAGAAGAAGATATATAAAAAAGAGTAGAGATTTGATAACAGGAAATATCTAAATATGATAAGTAAGACTGTAAGGAACATGTGATTTAGAGCACAATATGGTTATGTAAACGGGTTAGGTTATACAATAAAATGGGACTCCTTTGTACGTGGGTGTATAATGGACATATACAATTTCTTATACAATACGATTGATCACATAACCATTTCTACTCCCCCTCCCCAATCAATACACAAGGATCCAATTCAGTTACGTTACCTTATACAATGACTTGTACAATGGCTTGTACAATGGCTTGTACAATGACTTGTATAATGGCTTGTACAATGGCTTGTACAATGGCTCAATGTGATACTGAGAGTACAATATGCACAATGAGTGTACAATGATAAGGGTATTCAATAAATACAACATGTAAGTGAAACACACATCACAATATGTACTTAGTGAATACAAGGAGATAACATCTCAGAAGAAGATCCATATAGTACCAATCCGTGATAATGAATCGTGTCAGCATCAAGTACAGTAATCTAGAGCAAGAATATAAATCCATACAAGTATGAAACGGTCAGAGAATGTACTCGCCTGATAGCCTGAGTGTCTGAAGAGAATATACTGTCCGAGAAGTGGTGTCTGTCTCCTATAGAACAATACAAGTCACTATGAGTCCAAAATGATAATAAGATGCATTACAATGCATTCTGAATGAATCTAGGTCAATCTAGGTCAAATCTAAGTCAAACCTAAGTCACACCAAGCTAAACTAGGTCATACTAGGTCATACTAGGACAACCAAGGTCAAACAAGGTCATAGAAAATCAATCCAAGTCAAACTAGGTCAATCGGGGTCAAAGGTTGACTTACAGTTGACTTTTGGTCAAAAAGTCAACTCTGGTCAACTGCACTAGTCAAACTAGGTCATGTCCTAACCCAGTAAGTCTTACTAGGCCTAACCAAGACTATCCTAGTAAGCACATATCAATACAAGGCTATACAAGCCAACATACACCCAACTCTATATAGCATGCAATTATTCAATACTCAAATAGGCAAGAATTCACATTAGATATACACTAGGTAATCTATTACTTTAAGTTATATATGTCTACACATATATACACATGCATATATTGGTATTCAATATTAGGTCTATAATCATGGCATTTCAAATGGTTATATAAACTTATATATTACAACACAATATGCTAACATATATATAATATACATACATAGCTAAGTTAACTATATTCATAAATACTTATTTAAGAGGCTATGTGTGTGTATGTGAACATGGCAAAGGGTCAAGTGAGGATTAAATGGGCATACATAGTGTATACATATCAAAGAGTGTCAAAGTGTAAGTGAACAATGTGTCAAGTGTGATAGTGTCAACATAGTGTAAGGGGTACATGAGGTAATATATGATTTGTGTTAACATAGAACATTATATCACATTAACTTGTATATTGCATACATTACATCTATTATTACATTACATTCATGCTTGCATTCATTCATCATTCATTTATTCTCTTGCACTACTATATGCACCATACATTACATACTATGGAACCTACATATTCATTATAAGCCATACTTATACATGCTTACATTAGATAGGATACTTACACCTCATACATCATTTATTTAACCATTTACTCATGTTTGCATTCTTTATTTAGTTACATAATGTATATACATTAACATGGGTTAAAATCAAATAGAATATTATATTACACACAAGGGTGCACAAAATGCATATGCCGAATAGTAACTCCTACTAATAATCAATACTGTACCAACTCAGCATGAATTAAATTCTAGGATTAAAGTATGTTATAGATCTATGTGTTAGCTTTCCGAAACTTCAAACGGATCGCGTTTTCGTTTCCGGAAACTCCCGGAATCGCGAAAACACCGAGAACGCGTTTGTCTTTCGTACAACTGACACTCAAATAATTCTCCAGAAAGTTATAGAAAGAATTAGGCCTATTAATACATGTTTTTGGAAAGCTAACTTCAATAAGCTTCTTTTAAAAAAAACGGGAGATTAAACCGAGCTTTGAGCTAGAAGTTATGACATTTCTAAGTTAGAGCTGAAATTAAAAACGTGGATAAAAATCATGACGGATTTAGATAGTTTGAGCCAAAAGAATACACAATATATATCCTAATTATCCACAACAATAATAGCAATAATAATATGAGGAACCACACTCATAAACTTGATTATATAATCATCATGAACCATTTATTACATATATAAATATGATACACTCTCATTACAATATATATATATAAATCTATATATGTAACATGAACACATCCACAACACAAAGGACACTCCTATGACCTCCAAATGGACACAAAATGGACACAAATGGAGATACAACCGTGGGGATCATTCCTATGGGTTTAAAATAGACCTATATGTATGAGAAAATGAAAAAGAGAAGGGATTTATACCTCCCGATAGATCGAATCGAAGAAAAGCCTTTCCGGAGCGACACCGACACGTAGAGATTCCAAAAGGACACGAACGAGCTCCGAATCCTCCCAAACTTGGGTAGCTTTCTCCTTGGCTAGAATGGAGAAGGAAAGAAGAAGATTTGGTGACGAAATGGAAGGATTTGGTGGAGAAATTGCTAGGAATTGCTCTCTAGGAATTTGGGGAAGAACAAGAGAGAGAGTGTGGATGAGAATAATGAATGAACTTGAGCCTATCCTCTCCCAAAGTGGCTGGTCATATGGGCTATTTGTCCTATTATGGTAAGGTCCAAAATGCCTCCACTAACCTATTCTATGAGTATTAGGAAAAGGCTAATTGGTTGGGGCTAAATTAGTCATTCTAAAGTCTCTAATCACACTAACCTTATCCATAATAATTAGTCTAACCTCTAACTAAAATATTTCTATCATGTGGACTAAAATTAATATCATGTGGGCCATGCCTAACTAGTATATGGGTCCCACTAGAGTCAACTACCCCCGGGTCCCCGTTTCAAGTCGGATTGAGTTGAAATTCGAACCCGACTCAAATAACCCCAAAATAATATCATAAATAATAAAATAATATCAAAATAATTCAAAGAGGTCAAATACAAAAATATCCTTAGGCCAAAAATGACATTAAAATATCATAGTCACATGGTTAGGCTCTAGGTCAAACAGTCTCTAGGATTTCACTAGCAAAACGTCAAAACCACAAGTCATTGATTTAAATAATTTTAAAAATGGTTTAAAATTACCAAAAATTATATCATGAATTAAATATCATTATTAAAATAATTATAAACACGAAATTTCAAAATTACCCTTATTTGGAAAATTGGGTGCTACAACTCTACCCACCTTAGAAAAATTTCGTCCTCGAAATTAAAAGGTCCATACTCCCTCTAGGTCAAACCCCCATAATCAAAGTCCCAGAACTTAAACAAATCATACCATCAAAAGGACGTCATACAGGATCATGGCATACGGTGACAGTGAAGTCTCATCTAGGTATACTAGTCATGCTAATCAAATCGGTTATAGGGTATCAAAACACACAAGCAATCCAGGGTGCTAAACGAGAAAAGATACAGAAATATCAAATCATCAAAACTGTAAGACAGTCTACCATCCTATGTGAAAACTGGTATTCATCAAAAAAAATAAAGAAGGGTAACCACCAATCATCTAAAAGGGGTACTATCCCAAGAAAATAAAAATCACAAGTTTAATTAACGAAAGTCGATTACATTGAAATCCAATCACAATATATATATAGAGAGAGCGTTAGAGAGGAAAAAGCTAGCATTATGTGTATGGGAACATGTTCATATGGTTAGATAGTAGGCATGGGTGTACGTGAATATACATAAAAGTGTATATAAGGATTGTGTTTCAATTCAACGGCTATCAAGTTACACTAATCATGGCATATTGGTTAAACAATCTACAATACGCAACTTATTTAATCATAACATGCATAGCTAAATATATATATATATATAAAAAGGTAGAGACTTAGTTATGTATTATATATATTATAACATGTATGCCTAAGCTCTATATGTATCTATCTAGATATATAATCATAACATAGAGGGGAAGGGTTTGGTTAAAAGACAGTATATACTATGTTAGAGTGTGTGTGTCCTTGTACAGGGTTATAACTTAGTATTGAAAGGTTAAACCCAGTTTTAGTTCAACGTTTACATATAAAATCTGAAAACAAGCTAACATTTAAACCAGTGCAATATTAACATAATGCAATTTCAAAATTTAGGGGTTGAAACATCACGACTAATCTCAATGCTCCCAATACATCCTAACATGATAGAAATGAAACCCTAACATATTACCAATACATTTATCTACGCATACAGTTCGATATTACATGTTAAATCTGAAATTTAACTAAACATGGAAATCAATGTAAAAATGTTAACATGTAACTAGTTTTCAAGATTTTGGAGAAATTTGAACATTAAAACCAACTCAATGTTTATCACAAACTAACTGTTGATATATATATAGTGTTATTGGGCTTTAGTCCCACATTGGCTAGAATGATAGGAGAGGAGGCTAGCCTCTCCTATATATATGTTGTTATTCCATTCACAATAAAAATAACTTCAAGTCTCAACATGGTATCAGAGCCTAAAATTGCTTAGAATACCGTCAGAGACCCCTCCTCCACACAAACCCTAACCCTAATCTCATCCTCTTTTCCTTCTTCCACGCCGCCGCTGCCGCCCGCTGCCGCTGCAGCTGCTGCCGCTGCCACCACAGCTGCAGCGCCGCCCCGCTGCTGCTGCTGCTGCAGCTGCCGCGCCGCCGCCGCCGCTGCCGTGCTGCTGCCGTTGCTGTGCCGCTGTTGCGGCTGCAACTGCTGCTGCTGCTGCCGTGGTTGCCTCCGAGCACACCACTTTTAGGGCACCTACGCTGTAGGTCAGCCTGAATTAGGGCACCTACGCTGTAGGTCAGCCTGAAAGTTGCTGTACCGCTTTTGCGGCTGCAAGATTCATTGTACCGCTATTGCGGGTACAAGATTCACGCTCGTTCTTGAGATCAATCTCAAGGAGATGCCTATAATCCCTAGATCCGATGAAATCAGACATATTCGGATTTAGGAGAGGACGGCGAGGACGAGCGTGAGTCGTGGAGCAAGTGTGAAGTGATCGAGAAGAAGCATCGATGGAGGAGATTCTCAAGAAGCTGGATGCTGACGATGTGGCGATATTGCTGAAGTTGATAAAGGTGTCGGCTGGTGAAAGCACGACACGAGCACCGCCAAAGTTGGAACTACCCTCCATCGATCTGAAGTTGGATGGACCAGCCACCTATTTGAGTTGGTCACGGCGGGTGAGAAGAACCCTTGCAGGTAGGAACCTGGAGGGATTCTTGACAGACGAGAAGACAGAGCCGGAAGAGGGCTCGACAGGACGCGACGAGTGGAAATCCACTCATATGGTGATTTATATCTGGCTTCTCAACTCCTTAGTCCAATCTATTGCTTCCACAGTAGATGGCATTGAGATGGTGAAAGACGTATGGAAGAAATTGAGAAGAACCTATGATGGCATAGGTAACAATCTACGGATCTTCCAGATAAAAGGGAAGATCGACGACACCGTACAAGGCGAGAAGACGGTGCAGGAGTACGCTACGGAGTTGGAACGTCTCTGGCTGGATTATGATCACCATTCCAAACGGGCAAGCTGCGGGGACCCAAAGTGCAAGGAGAGACAGGTGTGTCTGCAGGAGAGGACGATGAAATTCCTTAAGGGACTGACTGCAGCATTCACACAGAGGACAGCCTTACTCCTCGCCCAGCCAGAGATCCCTAGTCTCGAGGAGGCTATCTCAGCCATGATTCAGGAGGAGACGCGGATCAGATTACAGACAGGGACAGGCGCATCATCGACAGGTGCTTTACCCGAAGTGAAGTCAGCACTAGCAGCTACCGGTTCGGGGGATACAGGATCCAAGGGAGAGCTCTGGCAACAGAATCGGCAGTGCTACAACTGTGGGGAGATGGGCCACCATCGATATGCTTGTACCAAACCACCTAAGGAGGGAGACTCAGGTGGTGGACGTGGACGAGGATATGCTGGACGTGGACGTGGTCGAGGAGGCCGACGAGGTGGTCGAGGAGGCTATCGGGCAAACCTGCTGGTGGCAGATGGGAATGGAGGAGCTGGCGGCGCCTTTACTGAGGAGGATCAGGCGCTACTGGACCTGCTGGAGAGAAAGCAAAAAGCGTCAATCGAAGGAGACAGGAGAAGTGGAGCAGAGGAGGCATCCACTCCATTCTTCAGAGGCAACGCCGCTATGTATGCCCATCCATCAGAAGGTACTGACGAGTCTCACGCTCTTGCATCTATGTCTTCCCTTAAAATGTCAGACTGGATTATCGACTCAGGAGCATCTCGGCATGTGACCGGAAATGCTAGTAAGTTTTCCTCGTACACTCACCTAGCATCGACAGACACCATTCAGACTGCGGATGGTACTTTCCAACCAGTGGTCGGTAAGGGTACTGTTAATTGTACGGGTTCAGTAAGGTTATCCAATGTTTTGCATGCTCCATCCTTCCCAGTCAGTCTCTTGTCTATTAGTTCTATAATTCTCCAACTAAAATGCATTGTTTCTTTTGATATTCCTAAGGTGATCTTCCAGGAGAAAGGGACGGGACGAAGACTTGGGACTGGCACTTGGCATGATGGACTGTGGTACCTAGATCAAGACGGACTGGACTCAGCATTGGTGTCTATGGCAGAGAAGGCTGGAATGGAGGAGCTGCAGCAGAGGACTGAAGACACTTTGATACTTCATCATAGGAGGATGGGGCATTCTTCCTTTGATACTCTAAATAAGTTGTATCCAGATATGTATGCAAAATCAAATAAAAGAAAATTAGTATGTGATGCATGTGAGTTAGGAAAACTTACTAGGAGTTCATATGTTGGAAATGGTCATAAGAGTTCTTCAGTCTTTGAGGTAGTTCATTCTGATGTTTGGGGCCCATGTGCTACTAACACTATGAATGGGTATAAGTATTTTGTTTCGTTTATCGATTGTGCATCTCGTGTCACCTGGCTGTATTTGATGAAGAACAAAAATGATGTATTTGCTTGTTTTCGGGACTTTCATAAATATGTCCAGACTCAGTATAATGCAGTGGTGAAGATACTGAGATCTGACAATGGGACGGAGTATACCAATAGGACACTTGCAGAGTACTTGTCAGCACATGGAATACAGCATCAGACCTCTTGTGCATATACACCAGCACAAAATGGAGTAGCAGAAAGGAAGAACCGACATCTTCTGGAGACCGCAAGAAGTATGATGATCGACATGAATGTCCCACAACACCTATGGGGATATGCGGTGTTGACAGCAGCTCAACTTATAAACAGGATGCCTTCAAAAGTCCTGGGATGGAAGTCTCCATGTGAAGTATTACAAGGTAATAATAGTGGAATACTTCCACTAAAGGTGTTTGGATGTGTGTGTTTTGTGAAGGACAACAGACCATTCGTTGGAAAACTTAACCCTAGAGCAGTCAAGTGCATCTTCGTGGGCTACTCAGCAACTCAGAAGGGGTATGTATGCTGGAGTCCAGTAGAGAAGAAAAAATTTGTTAGTATGGACGTCCACTTCCGGGAGCATGAGCCATATTACCGCCAGGATGGAACTTCGTATAACACGCCTCATACTACAAGTATAAGGCGAGAGGGGGAGATAGAGAACTTGGAGAATCTGGTGGTAACCGATTTAGAAGTTTGGCATAGAGACACGGTTGAAGAGGAACATGAAGGTGAAGCGGAACAGAGGGAGGAGACGAGAAGTGTTACACCTACGGCTCAGGGGGAGTTACTGACCTACAACAGGAGAAACAACAAGCAGACTACAGGACTAGTACCTACAGTGTCAGTGCCAAGTCCCTTGCCTGCGCCTGTCCCAACTCCTGAGACACCTATACCACCATCCTCCTCATCTACACCACCACCCTCCTCATCTACACCACCACCCTCCTCAGGTGATATCGTTCCTCCGATGTCTCCCATACCACTACCTACACGAAGGACTACTCGCAGCAATGCGGGAAATCCTCCGGACAGATATGGTTGGGATCTTGCTAAGTTTGTTTCTTATGATCATATATCTTCTTCTCATGGAGCATTTATAGCATCTTTGGATAGTATTACTGTACCTAACAATTGGCAGGTTGCCAAGAACGATCCAAAGTGGAAAGCGGCAATGCACGAGGAGTTGGAAGCTCTTGAGAAGAATCACACTTGGGAGCTGGTGAGACTGCCAGAAGGGAAAAGAGCAGTTGGATGTAAATGAGTTTTTACTGTGAAACAGAACCCAGATGGACAGGTTGAGCGCTATAAAGCTCGACTGGTGGCAAAAGGATACAGTCAGACGTACGGCATCGACTATGACGAGACCTTTGCACCAGTGGCGAAGATGAGCACTGTCAGGACCTTGATCTCCCTGGCAGCCAATGGAGGGTGGAAGCTACACCAACTGGATGTGAAGAATGCATTTCTTCATGGAGATCTAGTAGAGGAGGTGTACATGGAGATACCACCAGGATTCGGCACAAAACAGACAGAAGGCAAGGTCTGCAGACTGAAGAAGTCTCTCTATGGACTGAAGCAGTCTCCTCGGGCATGGTTTGACAGGTTCAGGAGAGCAATGATAGGGATGGGATATCAGCAGATCAATGCTGATCACACTGTCTTCTTCAGACAGAGTGGAGGCCATATCACCATGCTTGCAGTATATGTAGATGATATGATTATCACAGGCAATGATGAGCAGGAGATCGCCCAACTCAAAGTAAAACTTGGCAAGGAGTTCGAGGTGAAAGATCTTGGCCCTCTTCGATACTTTCTTGGGATTGAGATTGCTCGAGATAATGAGGGAATCGTTCTTTCTCAAAGGAAGTACGCACTGGACCTGCTTACGGAAACAGGGATGATGGGATGTAAACCAGCTACAACACCGATAGACCAGAAGTTTAAACTGGATGCTGAAGCTGGAGAACCAGTTGACCGGGATAGATATCAGAGATTGGTGGGCAAGTTAATCTACTTAAGCCACACTCGACCTGATATCAGCTTTGCGGTAAGTGTAGTAAGCCGCTACATGCATGACCCCCGGAAGGGTCACATGGACGCAGTGTACCAGATTCTGAGGTACTTGAAGGGAGCCCCCGGGAAGGGACTGATCTTCAGAAGAAATAATCATGTAGGCATTGAGGGCTATTGTGATTCTGACTGGGCTAGCTGTGCTGACGACAGGAGATCCACATCGGGATACTGCATATTTGTAGGAGGCAACTTGGTCTCTTGGAGGAGTAAGAAGCAGTCAGTAGTGGCCAGATCAACAGCTGAAGCAGAGTATAGAGCTATGGCCTTGGGAGTCACAGAACTGTTGTGGTTGAAGAATATGCTGACGGAGCTAAAGCTGGACCAGGGAGCAAAGATGAAGCTATGGTGTGACAACCAGTCAGCTATTAATATTGCCAACAATCCAGTGCAGCATGACAGGACCAAACATATTGAGATTGACAGATTCTTCATCAAAGAAAAACTGGATAAAGGAGAACTAGAGCTGGGCTATGTTCCAACCAAAGATCAGGTAGCAGACGGACTGACAAAGGGGCTTAGTTCTATCAACATGATGAGAGGATGTGACAAGATGGGCTTAGTGAATATCTTTCGCCCACCTTGAGGGGGAGTGTTGATATATATATAGTGTTATTGGGCTTTAGTCCCACATTGGCTAGAATGATAGGAGAGGAGGCTAGCCTCTCCTATATATATGTTGTTATTCCATTCACAATAAAAATAACTTCAAGTCTCAACACTAACATGTAAGAATATAAAACCTAACATTATATCCCTACATACAACAATGTACATAGCTTTAAATATTATATTAAAGAAAATAAAACAGCAATTTAAACTAAACATTTGGAATTCAGTATTAAGGGTTAATATGCACACAGTCTCAGATTTTTCAAATTTAACACAAAACTCAACAAATTTTTTTTTTGAATTGACACCCTATGTATAACATACATGTGCAGTGGTATAAATAAAACTATTATCATAAAATTTTATATTTAAATTACGGGTTAAGCTAGGAAAAATAGAGAATCAGAAATATTAGGGTTTTGAAAATTTAACATCAACAACATATTAATATGTATTCAGGTAGGTGGAAAATCAAGTGTAGCATGCATACGTGTTAAGCAAAGTGTCTGCTATATGTATTCATATATATATTCTCATGTCCCAATATAAAAAAAAATTAATTCTACGTTAAGACTAACATTTGAATTCCTACCAAAATTGCAAGCAGGTGATTGACGAAATCAAGATAGTTTTATTATCATTATTATTTAATACAAGAATAATAGCAAGAAAGAAATAACGATAAAATCGGTTCTGCTTATCTGTTTAAAGAAGGAACCGTTTTGAAATCCAGAGTTAAAATATCAAATTCAAGATAAAGTCTAACAAAATCATCGATTCATTGTATTATGAAAAACTCATAGCAAGAAATTACACAAGGTTTATAAAACCAACTAAACTTACCCCTGAGTTAAATAATAGAAAACTAGACAAACAAACAAATAATAATTCTTTTTTTTTTGAATGACTGAACAAAAGTAGAGAAAACATGTTCAAAAAATTTAAGGTGCAATCTGATAATCATATGCGTCTATCCAAAATCATGGTACTCTAAATCCTCGTCATACTAGTAAGCAAGGCTACGATAATCACAGAGCCCTTGACTTATGCACATATCTCTAGAATCATGGTATTTAATATTTTTGCGGTGCCGCTAGCTTGGCTGCGAAAACCTTAAATTCTCACACCCGAGAAATATATCCAGAGTCAGACTATATGTCCTCACCATGCTGGCTAATGCGACTATAGAAGACTAGATTCCATAACATAGATGACCTAGCCTATATAATTTTATCTTGCCAAAAAATTAAATTAAATCAACAATGAATACCCAAAAATCAAATCAATTTATCAACGAACACCAAAATTCAAAAATGAACAAAAATCTATCAAAATACAAACTCGGATGCAATAGCTATCATCAAAATTCAAATTCGACAATCATCTATCAAAATCAATAAATACAACTCGAATTCAACAATAATCTATAAAAATCAAGTTTAACAACAGAAAGTAAAGATAATTAAATTAAGGGAAGAAGAGTTTTCAAATCGAAGTTAAAATAAGATTCTCAAGGGTCGTCCCAGGAATCTCTCAAGGGATCCTAACTGTGATTGAGTACCTTCAAAAATATATCCTAATCCTACTGCAGGCTGTAGTGGTACTCAAGTTCGAATACCACTACATAAACTCGACCTGCATGGGCCACCACTGAAAACGTGTCACGACCCGCACCCTAGAGTTAGGGCACGAGAACGTAACAACGCCCAGCCTACGTCGCAGTGTCGACGGTAGAACGCTGTCCTAGGTCTCAATGCATCTAACAGTATAAGACTAAACAGTTTATACTCCCCGAATGGGGGTGACATAGCATAATGTAAACTCAATCACATCTAAGGTAGAGCATAAAGGAAGATAGATAAAACATAAAATCGAAAAGAGATACAACAGATAGAAGTCTAAGTGTCTAAGATACAAACTCAGAATACATCTCAAAACCCAAATACAGTAATCTATAAATACAACTCAAGATGACTGAAAATAAACTATAAGCAAAAACCCTAGCTATCTATGCAACCTCTACTGTCTCCTCTAGGCTAGCAGGCAACCTCCAGGCTATCTATAAAATTTATCAACAGATCCAGTCAGGACTGGAGCGAGCACAAAACATCTCACGCAGTTCATAACGAGTTAGAAAATATAAAGCATGCAATAGAGTAAAGTACATAAAACGCTGAAAGAAGAAGATATATAAAAAACAGTAGAGATTTGATAACAGGAAATATCTAAATATGATAAGTAAGACTGTAAGGAACATGTGATTTAGAGCACAATATGGTTATATAAACGGGTTAGGTTATACAATAAAATGGGACTCCTTTGTACGTGGGTGTACAATGGACATATACAATTTCTTATACAATACGATTGATCATATAACCATTTCTACTCCCCCTCCCCAATCAATACACAAGGATCCAATTCAGTTACGTTACCTTATACAATGACTTGTACAATGGCTTGTACAATGGCTTGTACAATGACTTGTACAATGGCTTGTACAATGGCTTGTACAATGGCTCAATATGATACTGAGAGTACAATATGCACAATAAGTGTACAATGATAAGGGTATTCAATAAATACAACATGTAAGTGAAATGCACATTACAATATGTACTTAGTGAATACAAGGAGATAACATCTCAGAAGAAGATCCATATAGTACCAATCCGTGATAATGAATCGTGTCAGTATCAAGTACAGTAATCTAGAGCAAGAATATAAATCCATACAAGTATAAAACGGTCAGAGAATGTACTCGCCTGATAGCCTGAGTGTCTGAAGAGAATATACTATCCGAGGAGTGGTGTCTGTCTCCTATAGAACAATACAAGTCACTATGAGTCCAAAATGATAATAAGATGCATTACAATGCATTCTGAATGAATCTAGGTCAATCTAGGTCAAATCTAAGTCAAACCTAAGTCACACCAAGCTAAACTAGGTCATACTAGGTCATACTAGGACAACCAAGGTCAAACAAGGTCATAGGAAATCAATCCAAGTCAAACTAGGTCAATCGGGATCAAAGGTTGACTTACAGTTGACTTTTGGTCAAAAAGTCAACTCTGGTCAACTGCACTAGTCAAACTAGGTCAAACTAGGTCATGTCCTAACCCAGTAAGTCTTACTAGGCCTAACCAAGACTATCCTAGCAAGCACATATCAATACAAGGCTATACAAGCCAACATACACCCAACTCTATATAGCATGCAATTATTCAATACTCAAATAGGCAAGAATTCACATTGGATATACACTAGGTAATCTATTACTTTAAGCTATATATGTCTACACATATATACACATGCATATATTGGTATTCAACATTAGGTCTATAATCATGGCATTTCAAATGGTTATATAAACTTATATATTACAACACAATATGCTAACATATATATAATATACATACATAGCTAAGTTAACTATATTCATAAATACTTATTTAAGAGGCTATGTGTGTGTATGTGAACATGGCAAAGGGTCAAGTGAGGATTAAATGGGCATACATAGTGTATACATATCAAAGAGTGTCAAAGTATAAGTGAATAATGTGTCAAGTGTGATAGTGTCAACATAGTGTAAGGGGTACATGAGGTAATATATGATTTGTATTAACATAGAACATTACATCACATTAACCTGTATATTGCATACATTACATCTATTATTACATTACATTCATGCTTGCATTCATTCATCATTCATTTATTCTCTTGCACTACTATATGCACCATACATTACATACTATGGAACCTACATATTCATTACAAGCCATACTTATACATGCTTACATTAGATAGGATACTTACACCTCATACATCATTTATTTAACCATTTACTCATGCTTGCATTCTTTATTTAGTTACATAATGTATATACATTAACATGGGTTAAAATCAAATAGAACATTATATAACACACAAGGGTGCACAAAATGCATATGTCGAATAGTAACTCCTACTAATAATCAATACTGTACCAACTCAGCATGAATTAAATTCTAGGATTAAAGTATGTTATAGATCTATGTGTTAGCTTTCCGAAACTTCAAACGGATCGCGTTTTCGTTTCCGGAAACTCCCGGAATCGCGGAAAACACCGAGAACGCGTTTGTCTTTCGTACAACTGACACTCAAATAATTCTCCAGAAAGTTACATAAAGAATTAGGCCTATTAATACATGTTTTTGGAAAGCTAACTTCAATACGCTTCTTTTAAAAAAAATGGAAGATTAAACCGAGCTTTGAGCTATAAGTTATGATATTTCTAAGTTAGAGCTGAAATTAAAAACGTGGATAAAAATCATGACGAATTTAGATAGTTTGAGCCAAAAGAATACACAATATATATCCTAATTATCCACAACAATAATAGCAATAATAATATGAGGAACCACACTCACAAACTTGATTATATAATCATCATGAACCATTTATTACATATATAAATATGATACACTCTCATTACAATATATATATATATATAAATATATGTAACATGAACACATCCACAACACAAAGGACACTCCTATGACCTCTAAATGGACACAAAATGGACACAAATGGAGATACAACCGTGGAGATCATTCCTATGGGTTTAAAATAGACCTATATGCATGAGAAAATGAAAAGGAGAAGGGATTTATACCTCCCGATAGATCGAATCGAAGAAAAGCCTTCCCGGAGCGACACCGACACGTAGAGATTCCAAAAGGACAGGAACGAGCTCCGAATCCTCCCAAACTTGGGTAGCTTTCTCCTTGGCTAGAATGGAGAAGGAAAGAAGAAGATTTGGTGGCGAAATGGAAGGATTTGGTGGAGAAATTGCTAGGGATTGCTCTCTAGGAATTTGGGAAAGAACAAGAGAGAGAGTGTGGATGAGAATAATGAATGAACTTGAGCCTATCCTCTCCCAAAGTGGCTGGTCATATGGGCTATTTGTCCTATTATGGTAAGGTCCAAAATGCCCCCACTAACCTATTCTATGAGTATTAGGAAAGGACTAATTGGTTGGGACTAAATTAGTCATTCTAAAGTCTCTAATCACACTAACCTTATCCATAATAATTAGTCTAACCTCTAACTAAAATATTTCTATTATGTGGACTAAAATTAATATTATGTGGGCCATGCCTAACTAGTGTGTGGGTCCCACTAGAGTCAACTACCCCCGGGTCCCCGTTTCAAGTCGGATTGAGTTAAAATTCGAACCCGACTCAAATAACCCCAAAATAATATCATAAATAATAAAATAATATCAAAATAATTCAAAGAGATCAAATACAAAAATATCCTTAGGCCAAAAATGATATTAAAATATCATAGTCACATGGTTAGGCTCTAGGTCAAACAGTCTCTAGGGTTTCACTAGCAAAACGTCAAAACCACAAGTCATTGATTTAAATAATTTTAAAAATGGTTTAAAATTACCAAAAATCATATCATGAATTAAATATTATTATTAAAATAATTATAAACACGAAATTTCAAAATTACCCTCATTTAGAAAACTGGGTGCTACAGAAATTGGTTTGCATATTAAATTGGTTTGCGTATTAAATTGGTTCATATATAGGTCTGGCCAGTCCTTGCTCTCAGAACTTGCTGTTTGAATATGGACTGCCCAGTTCCTGGGCAGTCCAAGCTCACAGCAAGTTCTAATAAGGACTGCCCAGTTTTTGGGCTGTCCACATATGGACTGCCCGGAAACTGGGCAGTCCATATCAGAACTTGCTGTGAGCTTGGACTGCCCAGTTTTCGGGGAGTCCACATTCAAACAACAAGTTCTAATATGGACTGCCCAGTTTCCAGGCAGTCCACATTCAAACAGCAAGTTCTAATAAGGACTGTCCAATTTCTTGGCAGTCCACATACATATGTGGACTGCCAGGAAACTGGGCAGTCCATATTAGAACTTGCTGTGAGCATGGACTGCCCAGGAACTGGGCAGTCCACATTCAAACAGCAAGTTCTAATATGGATTGCCCAGTTTCCTAGCAGTCCACATTCAAACAGCAAGTTCTAATAAGGACTGCCCAGGTTCCTGGCAGTCCACATACATATGTGGACTGCCAGGAAAATGGGCAGTCCCTATTAGAACTTGCTGTGAGCATGGACTGCCCAGGAACTGGGCAGTCCACAAACAAACAGGAAGTTCTAAGATACAAAATACTCATAGATACAAAATACGATAGATAACTCGCTGGAAACGACTGGATGCAAAATACTCATAGATACTCAAAATGTCAACTGTACATCTGTCTAAGCAAAGTAGTCATAGATACAAAATACTCATAGATACTCAAAATGTCAACTATACATCTGTCTATGCAAAATACTCATAGATACAAAATACTCATAGATACTCAAAATGTCAACTATACATCTGTCTATGCAAAATGCTACGCTTTGCCAACTATTGATGAGTCTATGCAAAATGTTACGCTACGTCAACTATACATCAGTCTATTAATACATCATAATGTCCCTCTGGCCTTGGTATAGGTTCCACTGAGTTCATGATTTTCTTGTAAATATTTATTGCATTTGTGTAGGGTGTTACCCAAGTGAGGGATTCTTCCGGTGCATGTTTCCACCAAACTGACGCAGGGGGAGGAATAGGAGAGTGCCCAATCAACTGCGGGATAACAAAGTGATTTCCGATGAGTCCAATTGTATTTAGATTGGATATACTGTAGTCCTTCGGAGGAGCGCACATTGGAAAAAACATGTTGTGCTCGGAAAGAACGATAATTGGAATCTTGTACTTGTTAGCAAATAGATATGCAACAGAAGGTATGTCCATGTAATATTCTGGTCCAGTAGTCTGGGTATCGCATGGAATGCTTGTCAACAGTTCTCCAACATCTTCTTGCCCAAGTATTTTGCTGTAGAATGGAAGACGAGACTCCAACTCAAAATATAGCTCAGCTCTAACTTGTCTCCATCCGTCTTTAGCGGGGTAGCCTAGATGTCGTGCAAGCACATGATATCCACAATGTTCGTCTTTGGGCACATCATCAATAGACCAAATATATTCCCGCATGCCGGGCACAAAAGCACCAATGTACGCATCGAGTGTGTTTGCAGCACTCGTATTCTGTTTCTTTCTACGAGTAGGGAGCTTGTTCTTCCTCTTTGGAACGGCTAGCATTTCCACGCTTCTTTCAACATGCTCAAAGAGAGAGGCTACTCGCTTAGTAGATTCGAGCTTCTTCTTTTGTGTTCTTGTTAGTCTTGTTGGCGGTCTACCTTTCGGAGCAATGATAGAAGATGGCTCCTATAGACGACTACTTGCCGGGTTGGCAAGTTCTTGGATCGCAAGCTTAATGGACTTCCTCTCAGGTCCTAGTGCGGCACACCATCTAGCATGAAGAAGTTTCATCTGTGGCATGGAAAAGAAATCATCTGGACTGTCCACCGTATGCATGATCGACAACTGTCTCCAATGCTGATCAACGACCGCTACTGGAATAGGTCTACATTGACGTCGATATTCGTTGATCTCGTGTGCACAAGGGAGCCCGAAAGAATGTCGATGTGTACAACCACATACTTCGATATCTAAACCGACAGAATTCACACGACCAATCTCATGAAGTAGTAATGTCAATGCGTCGTGGGACACCACATGGATTAAATCGGACAAGAGATGTTCTTTCTTATGTTTGTGCTTTACAATATTCAGGCTCATCTCAAATGAAGTCTTTATCTCGTTCACGATCGAATTGGTCATTAGATTGATTGCTTGCCAAACGGACACAAAACCACCGGTCGATGAGCGCAGATATTTTTTAGTCTTGAATGTGAGCCTTCGGCACGGTTGGTTGTGGTCGTGCCGTAGTGTTTCACCATATTCGTCCATGCCAAGACAAAATTTTTTTTATGTTCATCAAGCCACGTGGCTTTGATATAAGATATACACGCCGGGTTACTTTTGTCCCATTGCTCTTTGAACATGTACCATACTGCGTCAAAAGTTTCCTCAGTATTTGCTCGCCATACAAGGGTCCAACCGTTGTAGAAATCTTGGAAGCGGTCTATGTCGACTTTGCCGTCTACTTTCTCGAACTTCAGCTTGCATTGTGCTTGAATATTTTTGTTTATATGCCAAGTACATAGTAATCTACGAGCATGAGGAAATATTGTGTCAATAGCATTCATCAATGCGTATTCCCGATCGGTGACAAAAACAGATGGTTCTTTATGTCCACTGTAAAGTGTCTTCAGCTTTTCCAAAGCCTATGTATAGTCCTCTAATGTTTCGTTCTTCAAAAAACAAAAGGCAACTGAAAATGTCCTTCCGGTTGAAGTGAACCCAACAATGTGAAGAAGAGGCATCTTGAATTTATTAGTCTTGTATGTGCAATCAACAACCAAAACATCGGCGAAGGACCGTGCCAATTGTGTGCAATCCGGATGGGACCAAAACAGAGAAATGACTTCATTGCTCACCGGAAGTCTTCTATGGTATTCCACATAATGATTTTCGGCGAGTAACTTCATCACTTGTTGCATCGCCATTCTTCCTTTTCGAGTACTCGTTCTAGACCTCGCTAGTGCATTGTAAATTGTCCTCATAGTGGACTTGTTCCTATCATTCTTCTGTAGCAGTGCAGAATAAATTTCTTTGGGACCAACTCCGGAAGCTGACAATTCTGTAACTAACTTTTTCTCATCATCTTTCAATCTTCCGACGTAGGCATGACCAGTTAGCGTCTCCGGAAGAGTATGATTGTGCATCCCATTACGTACCACAACTCTCCACTTATCGCCAGTCTTACACCCCAACACTAACTTGAATGGACAACCACATTTCCTTGAGCCTGACTCTTTGTTCCCAGATATTATTGGCAGCAGTTCACTTTTTTACGATGCACCCTAAACGTCCCACCTCTTTTACAGCCAATCTCTGCAGTTGACGCTTCGGTCGACACCGTAGCGACCTTGAAATTACAAGGCTTGTGTTGGTTTGCATTCCAACTTCTCTGTATCATTCTAATGCTTCGGCGTAAGTTTCAAAGACAATATCTGTCAAGAATTTATTGCTCAAATCTATGCACATAGGAGATGGGGTGCCCTACAATAAATTTACAATTTTTTAAAAACCTAGATCAACGACAAAACCAAATACAATATCCAATTCAGGCTGTTAATCTAGACTGCCACAAAATATGGCAGTCCTGAGTACTTCATGGACTGCCAGAAAGTGTGGCAGTCCAGTTGAAACGACTATCAACTTCAGGACTGCCACACTTCTGTGCAGTCCTTGAAGAATCTAGGACTGCCAGAAAGTTAGGCAGTCCTTAAGTTCATACGCATTTTACTCGACTGCCATACTTTCTGGCAGTCCTAAGTACTTTGTGGACTGCCATGAGATGTGGCAGTCCAGTTGAAGAGTATATAAATTTGTAGACTGCCTTACTATAGGGCAGTCCATCAAGTACTTTGGACTGCCTGAGTGTGTTGCAGTCCTATTATCGACTACGAAAAAATGAAAGTACGTCGGGGACGAACCACGGGTTCTTCGAAGAGAATGTTGTGTTCTTCGGAAGGACCGGACTGATCGATTGCTACATTTGATGTCCCAATTTTATCCATATTTTCTACATTATGACAAAACATTCAAAAATTAGGAATGAACCGATTATTTAACAAACTTTGCAATATAGTAGTCGAAAACATACCGACTACTACGAATATTCGTTGATAATTACTCTAGGGTTACAAAACAAGAAGATTTTCTTAGGTGTAGAGTGAGGGGACAAGAGGAATCTCCAACTAGGGTTTGGACAAAAATTAGAGAGGAAGAAGACAAAGGAAAAAAAACACATAACAAGTGACTTTTATACCACCAATTGGAATAGCCCTAATAAATTTTTTTAATTGTAAACTTGTAAATAATACAAAATTATAAATGGGCTAGCCCTGATAAAAATGTGAAGTGCCTTTATAATAAACCTAATTTTAGAGCTAGCAAACTACCATCTGTTATATACTGAAGTTCAAGCTGAAAAGCTTTTATTTCGTATCGTAAAGAATCATCCAGCTGTTGGCTTCTTCAAGTACATTCTACACTGTTTGCAAAAACAAAAGTTGGTCTTTATTTCACAAACTTTGTAAGAAGATTACAAGAATTCTGGGAAAGTACAACTATAGGAATCCGATCTGAATGACGATCGCTTTATCCCTTGGACGATGTGAACTTTGAAGACGGTAGCCTCTAAAGTTGAAGGCGGTAGCCTCTGAAGAATGTAGCAGCACTTGGGCAAGAACTCCTGAACTCTCTGCTCTTGATTCTGATTTTTCTGATCTCTATATGATCCCCCCTAGAAAGGACTTGAAACTCTATTTATAGAGTTCTGGAAATAACTAATTTTTAGTTATTCTGGATTGCGCAAGATGGATTGCACATACATTGGACTGCGCAGACATCAGACTGCGCTGGCAGTTATTTGATCATGGGCCAACTGTATTGGACACATGGCATCATTTGATTAAAATGCGCATGATCGTGTACAGACGGTTGCCACGTGGTGAGTAATTGATGGCATGCATGCCACGTACAGAATTTTAGTTGTCTTGATGGAGTGCGCCACATGAATTGCGCTGGGATGGACCGCGCTGCAGAGGGTCTGGCAGATTACGCTGGATGTACAGCTGTCCTCGAGCGCTGTGTTGCACGATAAATGAATAGTTTTCTCGTTCTTCTTGCTGTCAACTGTCAGAAGATCTGATTTTCTGTCAGATAATGATGACAAGACCACGTCAGCTTGCGCACTTGGATCTGTGCATAATTCAGCCTGCGCACTTGAGTTGCTGCACAATCTGTTTCCTGCGCAGTTCACTTGAAGGATGCACCATTTGATTTTCATGACTTCTTTGATGGGTGCAACTTGATTTTTAGGACCTACAAGACTCCCTTCAAAGTTTTCGAAGTTTGAAAATATTCAAAGCTTCGAAATACTTTGAATTTTGATTTAAAATCAAGTTACGCAAGTAATGCCCTGTCTGCGCAATTGGAGGAATTAGTTCCTATTTCTTCGGTACAATCTGAGGCGTCTGTTTGCTTTTTGAAAAACTATAAATAGTTCTCCTTCTTCCTTCTGTCATTCTTTACTTGTTTCTACTTTGTTTAAGAGAGAAAATTCCCGAGCCTACTCCGACTCTTTTCCTTCTTCTCCGTCGACTTTAATGGCTCCGAAGCATTCCACCGCCGACAAGGGCAAAGCCCCCGTCGAGTCTTCGACTCGGGCTGTGCCGCGTATTTTACGACACGAAGTCGGTCATCCCGCACTGCAAGGTAGTCGCTCGATCAAAAACCCTTTTTAGGGTCTTCGACATGATTGAATCTTCAAACCTCTCTCTTTTTAGTGATTTGGTTATATTGTGCCGCCCTGTTTAGGGTTTCGGTTGCACAAACCTAATAGTTTTCATTTTTATGAAGACTATTTTCTTGCGCAATCGGTTGGAAAGCGCTGGCAAAAGTCAGCACATTCTATCAGTTTGTGCAAGTCTGTCCAGCGCAAATTGTTGCCTTGCGCAAGATGGTTAGCGCAATCTGATGGCTTGTGCATATGTTGGCACAATTGAACAGTTTGCGCATAAAAGCTGTTATTGCACAATCTGATGTTTTACAGACAGCGCAATCTGATGCTTGCGCAATTTGCTGATTTTTTTTGGACATAATCTTTGATTTTGTATATACTGAATTCTGTCTTTCTGTTTGATGCAGTTAACATCAGAGAAGACCCAGATTATGAAATCTTTGCCGGGACCCTTGTTGAACCAGAGTTTAAGGAAGATTTGTCCCATGTAATATTTTTCCAATATGCTCTGCCATCTTTCCGTCAAGCCATCTTAGTAGCACAGGACAACGAAACTTTATTGAGTCTAATGAATGGGCAGCCTCTGCAGACTGCCGATGCCATTACTCATAAGAAACCCCTGTTTCTATTTGGTGAGGCTATTGATAAGAGTTCTCAGCCGAGACCTCGTGTTGAGCAGAGACTCTTCCAGAGAGGTGAGAAAAGAATACTGTTACCAGACATTGCCAGATGCCTCCCTCTATCCCGCTATGCTCATGCGAGCTATCCCAGGAGGATGGACTGGGATATTATCCCTCTCCAGCAAGTCAGAACAGGAAATATTTGTGTAAAGAAAGGACCGAATAGCAGGGATATGTTCTATAGCTCCTCTGAGCGTCACAGCTCCTTGCTCAGAGGATTGAAGTCTGGCTGTATCCCACCGGAGAACTCCTCCTTACTGCTGCCAGTTAGAACATTGATCTTTGCAAATGAATTTGCAAAGGTTGAGGGAAGATACCCGGATCAGGACATCCGGTTGACAGGTCTGGTGAACCCAGATAACAAAAGATGGAACTGCATAACCAATTGGATATTGGTTCAGTTCGAAGAGAAGCTCAAAGAGATTGAGCTGTATCAGGCGGTATACTCTACCGTATATGGATTCCACCCCAACCCTCATCTGTTTCTCGTTTTGGCAGAGAGGTACAATTTTAGGACAGGGACCTTCATGACACCCTGTGGGGAGATTGAACTAGCTCTTCATGAGATAAAATATATCTCGAGCTTACCAATGGGAGACTTTCCCTATGAAGAATATGTTCCAACAAATGACGAGTTGGACCGACTTCGTCGAGAGAATGCCGAGATGGTGGCCGTTTTTTAAGAACTACTGTGCCACTATAAAATTTGCTCCATGTATTATAAGAGTGGTTCTTCCGGCACTTGCTACTCGTCAAAGTGGCTGCCCTTTCTTTTCCTTAACCACATCATCGAGAAGAAGACAAAGGATCACGATACGTGCAACCCTACCTTCTTCAAACCACTCAGCCACAGTGAGGTGATAAGATTGATGGAAGAAAATAAGGAAATGGACATCAAGGTTGATGACGAACTTTAATACCCTTCTTTCAAGACAGGAGATTTTATTGAGAGTTTTATGAGAATGGTCTACAGGCCCATGTAAAAGGAAGCCCAGCTGGCGGGTTTCCTCACATATTGGCTTCGACGCTTTGTCGTACCTGGAGCGAGCGCCGTAGATCGCTTCCATCGCGGCGTGCTCTTTGCTGCTGTCCGGTTAGTCTTCGGCTACCGGATGGATCTGCTGTCGGCGATGACCTGCAGAGTGAACGTGGGTCTTCGTCTTTATGTTGAATCTATGCTTAAATGGAAAGGTGAGAAAGGGAACTTCCCTCGGCTAGAGCTGCCCTACACTTATTTGTTCGGATGGTTACTTCTGCACCATCCGTCATTGATGAACCCTGATATGGTAGCAATCGGCGGTAGCTATTTACGGAGATTCTCCCGGAGTAAATGGATATACACTAGTCTGAAAGACTGCAGACGTACTTTGAATCTTGGAAAGGGGTAGAATTTCAACTGTGTTGCCCCTCCAACTGGCTATGAACATATGTCAACAAATCTAGTTGATCTTGGGAGGCAGCCTTTGGGTCGGGCAGCATTTGATTGGCTGAGGACGATTAGGCCGTCGCACTTGGTTTATAGATTTGAAGATGAATGTTTCTTAGAACCATATCTTCCCAGCCG
This sequence comes from Iris pallida, assembly GCA_029216955.1. NCBI lineage: Eukaryota > Viridiplantae > Streptophyta > Magnoliopsida > Asparagales > Iridaceae > Iris > Iris pallida. The sequence continues at coordinate 3,751,973 of JANAVB010006599.1, forward strand.
CTTTGCCCGTCAATTCGGCTACGACCAGTTCCACGTAGGTAATGCTATAACTTGCCTGCAAGGTAAAGGTTATCTGATTGATGGCGCCAGGGCCTGGGCTTATTATAACGCTCGAGACACAAGAACAATGTTCTCGATGCCGACCAAGAGTGATCACGGCCCCCGGATGTTATACACATATTCACTTTTTTACACAGCAGCGAATACATTCGCCGAAAACTTCAGCCTTGTAGATAGCTTCGCGACAGCGACGCGATTGAAAAAGGGAGCAACTGTTATATTAGCTCCAGGTAATGACGAGGAGCATGAGCCAGTGGATGACCCGTTGGAAGCCTCAAGGGAAGCTAACTTCCCTGAGGAGGTCAACGAACCACTGCGAATTTCTTTGAAAGTTGTCAAGTCTCCAACCAAGGAGAGAAAGAGAAGGATTAATGAACCTTCTTCTCCGGTTGCAAAGAAGAAGCTTATCCTGGATCCATCAGAGGAGGTCACCACCAGGTCACAATCTCGGCAACTGGCCGAGTTGACCCAAAGAGAAGAAGCGACTATGCCAACCTCTCTTCCAAGGCAAGTCGTTGTAGTAGATGTAGAGAGTCCAGAGAGACCTCTACATAGAAAAAAAATGGCCTCCAGAAGAAGAAAGAGGGTGATCACTCCTCCGAGACAAATCTTGTCCTCGGTGGTGGCCAGTGCTGTTGCTGGAATCACCATGTCATCCCCTACACCAGCCCCCGAGCCTAGGCAAGAGACTCCTACTCCAGAGCAGAGGGACGAGGTTGAGCAGGAGGATGAAGCTGAGCAGAGGGATGAAGAAGTTTTGCGATCTCCTTCTCTTGCGGTGAAAACTACCCAGCTTCCTGCTACACCAGGAACACTCCGTGAAAAAGAAGATCGTTTAATGATTGAAGCTCTAAATGATTACGACTTCGGTCTGCAGGATGATGTCGATCAAGCCGCCGCCGCAACTGCCAGCGAGGAAGCTCTAGAAGATAGTATAAGCAATGAAGATACATCAACAGAAGCTGTTGATGATACTTTAAATCCAGAAGAGGACATTGATGTCCATATATCACCCGAAGCCGCTGATGACACACTGGATCCTAAAAAGGATGTTGAGGCACGTGTGTCCCCAGAAAAGATTGCGGGTGAGGAAGTAACACCTGCTGAAACTACTCATGCTGATCCAAAAGGTATTAAATAATATTATCAACCTTCTTTTCATAGATTCAAATAGCTGACATCTACATTTTTATCCATACAGAACTTGACTCTTCCCCAGTTCCTCCCGTATGCACAGACATAGTGCCAATAACGGCTATAGCTAGTAGTAGCCGACATTTTTCGGGTGGCTCTGAGGCCGGAAGTAGCCAGGCAGTAATATTTGAGGCTACTTCTGTTAGATTGGAATCTGTGCCAACAGATGAAAGACTTGTTGCTGGGGCAAGTCATGGTAAGATTGCCTTTTACTTTTGATCTTTTTCAATTAGTTGGTAATGACAACAACAATCAATGATAAGGTTCATTTGATTTTGCAGAAGAACATCTGGGAGGAGCAGCTAGCTCTACGATGGCTCCTCTGTCTAAAGAGCCCTCTACTCATAGAGAAGAAGTTGAACGTCTATCTTCACAGACACCTGCTGCTGCTTCGACGTCTATGGGAGTAGCTGCTACTCCTGGTGCTCTGGCTACTAACCGATTTATTATTAGCTCCTTCAGCAACCTTTTCTTTAATTCGTTAAAACCCTTAGTAGATAGGGTGATAGAGAAAGAAGATGCTGGTTTCTCCACAGTTAGAGGTCCAACCTCCTATTTGATCAATGCCATCCGTAGTCAAGGCGACGAAGCTCAGGCTGTTTTTCTCGAACATGTACTAGATGAGCTGGAGGCTTCGGTTAAGACTTACAAAGAGCTGAATAGGGGGGAGATGGAGCTCTTGGTACAGGCTGAATTTGAGAAGATGTCACAAGAAGTTACAGCTGCAAAGGTTGATCTCCAAGTTCTTTTGGACACTTTCTCTACTAAGTCTGCTGAGTATAATTCCAAAGTGGAAACAATAGCATCTATTGCTGAAGAGAAGGAGAAAAAAGTTGCTGAGCTGCAATCAGAATCTGCCCGTCTTCAAGAAGAGCTGAGACTTGTTCAGCTTGCTCTGGAGGATGAGGCCACACAACATCAGGCTGCAGTTCAACAACTGAACGCTCTGACTCAGGAGAGAGATGAGTATGTCGCAACTCATCAGGATGAAATCTCTCGCAGAATAGTAACCATGCCATCTTTCGACGATAAGTCTGGGATGGAGGAAGCTAGGAAGCGGGTGATGGAATCTCGTGAGGAGCGACTGCGAACTTTAAAGCAGCAAATGACCAGCTTAATGACTCCGCCAGCAGAATGAGAAAGACCTTTTGTATCTTCAATCTTTGTGATATGTAATTTTGTAATGTCTTTCAATTTTGATCAATCAATAAAAAGACATTTTCTTGGTGGCTCTATTATTTATTACATATCTTATTTAGATATAAATAATAGCGATAGAAAATATATTCAGAGGTGCAGGACATGATATATTTCTTGATTTTGAAAATAATTATATTCAATTATATCTGCTCAGAGGTAATATGGACATGGCAGAATATAATTTATTGAATATTATTATTTCAATAGACAACTTAATCAAAGATGACAAGTTGCTGATATGAACGAAATGGATGATTCGTCAAAATGTATGAACGAAATGAATCGTTAGGATGAACGGATGGACCGTCAAATGAATTAAATGGACGGGTGAACCGTCAGATGAATATAATGAACGGGTGAACCGTCTGATGGATGAACGGGTGAACCGTCAGATAGATGGAAAGAATGGATGAACCGTCGGATAAATGTGATGAACGGGCGAACCGTCAGATGAATGTGTCGCTTCGTTGTCGTACGAATCTCTGTCTATAAATAGAACAGAAAATTAGATGGAATGATCACTTTCACTTTTCAACATAAAGATGTCGTCTGGAGATGCATCCAAGAAGGCTGAGATCGCCTCGAAGGTTAAAATGGTTACTGAAAAACGTCCAGTCGAGCCGGCCCAGCCAAAGCAGACAGAGGCAGGCGAAGGTTCGTCTTCATCCAAGCCGCCAAGGGATATCTTGGATCTTCTTCTTGAACCAGGGCAGACTGAAGAAGAAGAAGCCATAAGGATGGCTGCTTGCAAGTTCCTGGTAGGATCAGGCAAGAATGTTCTCGGCTCTTTTGCCGATCATGTTTTTGAGAAGGACGGTAGTAGTCCTCGTCCCAATTTTGAGAAAGATGATAGTGACCTTCCTTGATATTATGTACTATCATTCATGATGAAATAAAATTGAATTTTATTTATGAAATTGTCTGATGATTACAAGCAATGTCTTTTACATTTATACATAATACTTTTTGAGGAACTTGCCATTGATGGACATAATTGCAACTCGACCATCTAGCTCTGTGAGTTGATAGGCTCCATTTGAGAAGACTTTGCTCACGATATATGGCCCTTCCCACTTCGCATCGAACTTGCCCTTGCTCATGTGAGTCATAGTCATGGGACGCCTGACTGTTAAAACAAGCTCTCCTTTCTGAAAGGCTCTGACTTTAACTTTGCGGTTGAAAGTCTTCGAGATGCGGGCTTGGTATAACTCAATATGCTGTTGAGCCAATAGCCGCTTTTCATCAAGCGCTTCTAATTCTTGGAGTCGAAGAAGGTCGTTGTTCTCTGTAGTGAGTTCATTGGCGATAGCAATCCTCAAAGACGAAATTTGAAGTTCCAAGGGTAGAACTGCTTCACAGTCGTACACCAAAGAGAAGGGTGTACAGCCTGTAGGGTTGCGGACCGTAGTACGGTAGGCCCAAAGACATTCTCCAAGCTTTTTACTCCAGTTTTGTTTGTTAGTAGACACAAACTTTTTGAGGAGCTTGATGATAGTCTTGTTGAAAGCTTCAGCTAAGCCATTAGCAGTAGGATTGTAGGTTGTCGAAGTGACATTGTCAATCCGATGATCATCACAGAACCTCGTAAACTTTTGGCTAATGAACTGAGGTCCATTGTCGTGGATGATTCTTCGAGGTACACCAAATCTATAGATGACATGGTGTTTGACGAAGTTGATGACGTTGCTAGTTTTGACTTCAGCCAATGGTATAGCTTCGGTCCATTTGGAGAAGTGTCACTCCCCGTTCCCGGAATGCATATTTTAACACGTATACCGCTTGCCTGAATTTATTTAGTATATGTCATGCATTTATTTTGTATTTAATTCTTTTAATTTTATGCTAATTATTTTTCTGTATTTTATTTTCTATTTTTTCTTGGCTCTTGGTTTATTTCGGTTCATGGTAAACCAACTTGGTTTGGTTTGGTTCAACATGGAAAGGAATGGATGGCTTGAATTTGGTGGAGAGAATGAATGGTGGAGATCCACTTGACCTTGATATAAAACTTCTTCTTTCATTCTCTCTCTTCATTCATTCATATTTACTCCTCCACCAAACCCTAACCCACTTGTGAGAGGCAAGTACATCTTGCATATCATGGAGGATTTCATGCATCTCCATTTATTTTTTGTCCATTGTGTTTGTCTCTTCTTTCTCTACGTGTTTAGGTCTTGTAGTTTTTGTGTTCCATGGTTAGCTTTGTGTAGATCTAAGTTTTTCCCCTTTTTGGTTTTCTTGGGTTTCGATCTATCAACTTCATCATTTCTATGTTTTGATTGTTCTATGTTGTAGAGAATTCAATTCTACCCAATTTTGGCCTTTGAAAAGTTAGATTCCGACTTGATTTGAGGAAGTTATGGCCAAAACAATTTTGGTCAAACTTCTATGTTCATCTGTCATGATTCTGGCAGGGATGATGAATAGTGTCTGGCCGCATAAGCATTTTTGAGTCGCATAAGAATTTCTGGCCGCATGAGTATTTTTTGAGCCGCATAAGAATTTCTGGCCGCATGACCATTTCTGGCCGCATGAGCATTTTTGAGCCGCATAAGAATTTTTGAGCCGCATAAGAATTTCTGGCCGCATGACCATTTCTGGCCGCATGAACATTTTTGAGCCGCATAAGAATTTTTGAGCCGCATAAGAATTTCTAGCCGCATGAGACTAATTTTTGGCTGATTTTGATTGTTTGATGCTCTTTTTGACTGTTTTCTGGTCCGAATTTTTCCTAGCTTCCAATATGAAAGTTGTAGATCTTTTCCTTGGCTTCAAGAATATATTACCAACTATTTTATGCAAGTTTCTCTTATTCTTGATATAGAACTTTTGACTACCATGCCTTGTCACGAATTGACAATGATTGTTATCCTGACTTAATATTGATCATGCGTTCCTATGTCTGGAACTAAGAGACTGGCTAGTCGTCTTATTGTACTGAATGGGACACGTTCATGTATGAACCATTGAGAACGACTGGCTTTTCCCGATCATTGACGACGTAACCGTGCTGACCTCCAACTTATAATTATGTACATGAATTTGAGTAGGTGCTATGGCACCGATAATTAATTTTGTATTACAAAAGCAGCACGTGCATCCTACTGTCAAGGCATGATTATCCCGTGGATAGGTTTGATTGTTGCATTACGTTATGCAGGACCTACAACCTAACCGCACTGGCATCGTTGTAGAGTTACGCATATCGTACCTTGTACGAAAGTACTTATGCGAGATACTCATGATCCACGGCATGAGATTTCAATTAACATAGGGCCAACTAAGCTAAATAAAATAATTACTGCATGGAGAGAATGGATTTTCGAGTTCTTACATGACGGCCGTCCTTGGGATAAATAGTGTCCCGACACGCCGGCTGGTTCCTACGGATACTGCATATCTACCACACGGGCAGGGAGTGGTATCCGGTTTACTTTTTCCCGATCGACGAGCGTCCCGCTGGGACTCGTTTCTCCGCATGGCGCAACTGATTATTGGATCGACCAGCCTTGTTTGTCTATAGTAAGAACTGAGAAATTCCCTAATGCATGGTTCCAGGGTAACTTGGAGCTCACTAGTAGTAAGCCGTAATAATTGCCTGGCCGCTTAAACTGATTTGATTGTGGGTTGTATCCTACTTTGCCAACTATTGAGGTAAGCTGAACGTCCTGACATGATGGGCCAACTTCTGTCCTTGTTTGGTTGGGGAGTTGGTTCGGAGTGTCAAGACGCTAGGCGTACCTTAGTAAGAGGCAAAGATCTATTTATCTTATTTATATCCTTAACCCTTATTACTGGTTTTAATTCTTCATGTCGTGCTTCCCTTGTGGTGCTTGCTATTGGAGGTCTAACCTCTCTGGTTTTGCATGGCCAGATCTAGAGCCAGCTCCCGAGGACTCAGCTTACTTCTACCCTCAAGATGGTCAATACTAGAAGGATGACCGCAGGAGGCCACGAGTGGGTTTCTTGACTCCCTACTCGTCTTGTTCTTTACTTTACTTTTGCCATTTTGGTACCGACCTGTTAGTCGGACTGTCTAGCACTTGCTTTTACATAATTATAATTAATTCAGACTGCAGCTGATAGCGATTGTGTATACCTTATCATATCATCTGGCTATGTTTTGTAAAGCCAGATCTCAAGAACATTTTGACCGAGCGTTTGGGATGCCTTACTATTTTATCATATATGCTCTTTATTTACTGCTTCTTGATTCATTGATTGAGACAATAGATGTCATGTGACCCTAGCGAGACTTGTACCCCTGGTCTAGTTTACAGCATTGATCGTATTATTCGGTATTTCTTCTACCCGTAATACGTAGCTGGCCAAGTCCGTCCCCGTCCCCCGGTATTTCGGGTCTGGGGCGTGACAAGGTTTTAGTGGCGGCCCATGCAGGTCTGTTTTCAGACTTGTGGGGTGCTTTTATTTTATAGGAGGTCTCAATCACACATGTTCTCCCTTTGATCTCATGATTCGTTGCTCTCGATCCCATCTTGACACCCCGGTATCCCTTGACTTCGTTGATCTTTCATGTTCGGTCGTTTGATTGTTCTCTTGTCCCTTGTATTAGGGGCTCCTCGTCCGCGTCAGAGCAGCAACAACCAGAGCAGCAGGACCATGTTGGTCAGCAGCAAGGGCCAGTGCTTCCCCAAGAGCACGTCCAAGCAGAGGTGATAGTAGAGCCAGCCGTTGGGCCGCAATATCCGGAGGTTCCGATCTCACCGATGATTCCGCCCACTCCGGGGGCAGTAGATACACCAGCCCTCCTAGAGATCATCAGAGGGATGATGGCCACGCAGCAACATCAGATGTTGGTCCAGCAACAGATACATACCCAGCAACAAGAGCAGAATGTGTTACTTAATCAAGGCTTGCAGACGGCATTAGAAAGAGGAGTGAGGACTGATTCAGGAGCGTCGACCCGATTCTGCAAGTACAACCCCCGACGTTTCGAAGGTACAGAAGATGCTATCACAGCAGATACGTGGCTCAAGGATATTAAGGCCATTTTGAAGGCAGCCAAAGTTCCAGCGTAGGAGCAAGTGGACCAAGTAAAGTTGTTACTCCAGGATCTCGCCCGTGATTGGTGGAAATCAGAGGAAGTAGGTGCCGGGCGTCCTATTGCATGGGATAATTTTTCTACCAGATTCAAGACCAAGTACTATAGAGTGGTAGCTCAATTCGAGCTACAGCAAAAGTTCATCAGCCTCAAGCAGGCTGGGAAGACCGTGGATGCTTATGCAGCAGAGTTCTGCAGATTGAGTTGGTTTGTCCCAGAGATGGTAGCCACGGAGAGCCAGAGGGCCATGAGGTTCCAACAAGGGTTTCATCTTGAACTCTTGCAACTGGTAGAGGGGCATAACTACCAGACTTTTGATGAGGTACTGACGGCGGCCCGGAGGCATGAGATCACTATCCAGAGGATGGCGACTAGGGCTGGGGGACAGAAGAGGTCTCACAACCAGATGGAAGGAGGAGGGGGAGCAGCACCCCGATCGACAACACCGTCCCCTGGCGTCCGCATTCATGATGTGGCGGTACGAGGGCCAGCACCACCAGCCAGACAGCAGCAGCAGCAGAGGAAGAATCAGCAGCCACCTGCGGGTTGCACTTATTGTGGAAAGACAGGGCACACTAAGAATATATGCCAGGCATTTAATGGGTTATGCTTGGTATGTGGGAGTCCGGATCACCGGGTTTCCACTTGCCCCATGAGTTCGAGGCCAGGAGGGCCAGTGCAACCATTTCCTGCCCTGCCAGCACCAGGGGCAGGCCAGTATCGAGGGCCAGCGGTGGCAGCAAAACCGTTGGCTCAACGCCCGTTATTGACACAAGCTCAGATGTTTCGGCAACAGGAACCGCCGATACAGCAGCAACACCAGAGACCACCCCAGCATCATCGAGGCAAGGGCCAGCAACAACACCGGGCAGGGCCGCAGCAGGGAAATCAGCATGGAGGCCAAGGGCAAGCGTTCAATCTGTCCTTGGAGGAGGCATTGGCATCGGGGAACGTTGTGGCAGGTAACGTTCTCGTCTCCTTATCTCCCGCAGTAGCATTGTTTGATTCAGGAGCATAACATTCATTTGTATCTACACGATTTGCAATACGACTAGGATTAGAATTTGAGGCATTGCCAGAGAGGTTGAATATACTCACTGGTAATAGGCTTGTAGGAGTTAGTAGGATTATTCCAGCATGTAGAGTCGTAGTGTGCGGGCGTTCCTTACCCGCTAGGTTGATAGAATTTCCTATGGGAAATTTTGATATTATCTTGGGCATGGACTGGCTGAAAGACAGTCATGCTACAATAGATTGCCATAGAGGGAGCATATCTTTTGATATTCCAGGCATAGGACAGTTCGCTTTGGTCAGGCCGGGAATAGAACAGTTGGCAGGCGGAGTCGTAGCAGCATTGGAAGGAGTTCAAGTCCCGAGGGTAGTGGGAGAGTTTCTTGATGTATTTCCAGAAGAACTACCAGGTTTACCACCGAAGAGAGATGTCGAGTTCAGTATAGAATTGGTGCCAAGGACCGAACCGGTGTCGGATCGAGTTTACAGAATGCCAGATTCAGAGCAGGCCAAGGTGTACCAGCATATAGAAGAATTAAAGGCGAAGAAGTTCATTCGGGACAGTGAATCACCATAGGGAGCACCGGTAGTACTTGTAGGGAAGAAGGATGGGTCATCCCGATTGTGTATTGACTATAGAAAACTCAATGCGGCAACAGTAAAGAACAAGTACCCACTACCGAGGATCGACGACTTGTTTGATCAGTTGAGCAGAGCCAGAGTATTTTCCAAGATAGATCTTCGGTCAGGATATCATCAAGTTAGAGTTCGGGAGGAGGATATTCCCAAGACAGCATTCAGGTCGAAGTACAGGCATTACGAATTTTTAGTTATGTCGTTTGGATTAACCAATGTTCCAACAATATTTTTGGATTTGATGAACCGCATCTTTAAGACATACTTGGATCAATTTGTGGTTGTGTTCCTCGACGACATTCTCGTTTACTCAGCCAGCGAAGAAGAGCATGAAGGTCACCTCAGGAAGGTATTGCAGGTTTTGAGAGAAAACCAGTTGTACGCCAAGCTCAGTAAATGTGAGTTTTGGTCGGATCGAATTTCATTCCTGGGGCATATCATATCAGGGGCCGGAGTATCAGTGGATCCTAAGAAAGTGGAGGCCGTGAAAGGTTGGCCAGTACCTAAGACAGTAGCAGATGTGCGGAGTTTCTTAGAATTGGCAGGATATTACCGAAGGTTCGTGTCAGATTTTGCAAGAATTTCAGCACCCATGACCCGTTTGACACGCAAGGATGTGCCATTTGTCTGGTTGGCAGAGTGTCAGGCATCCTTTGAGAGTTTGAAGCAGAAATTAATCTCGACACCTATACTTACATTGCCCGTTGGACCCGGAGGTTTTACTGTATATTGTGATGCGTCAGGTAAGGGACTTGGATGTGTCCTCATGCAACATGGAAAGGTGATAGCGTATGCATCTAGACAACTTCGGGACCACGAAAAGAATTATCCGACTCATGATTTGGAGTTGGCGGTCGTAGTATTTTCCTTGAAGCTTTGGAGACATTACCGGTACGGCGATCGAGTAGATATATTCACCGACCACAAGAGCTTAAAGTATATTTTTATTCAGAAGGAGCTGAATATGAGACAGAGGAGATGGTTGGAATTGATCAAGGATTACGAAGTAGAGCTTCAGTATCACCCAGGCAAGGCTAATGTAGTAGCGGATGCCCTCAGTAGAAGGGGAAGTACATTCATGTTGACATTACAGAAGCAGATTTTAGAGGATCTTCGAGAGATGGGCATTGAGGTTATACTTCCTGGAGATGTAGGGATCTTGGCTAGTCTATAAGTTCAATCTGACTTGGTAGACAGGATCAAGACAGCTCAGACACAGGACCCAAGGATTCAGAAGCTCAGGACAGAATGTGAGTCAGGACTCCGGAAGGAGATGAGAATTCATGAGGATGGAACACTTAGGTATGGATCGCGTCTATGTGTGCCTAGTGGAGATATCAGACAGGAGGTTATGGCAGAGGCCCATAGTTCTCAGTATTCTATTCACCCGGGAGGTACCAAAATGTACAGGGATATTAAACAACATTTCTAGTAGAACGGAATGAAGAGGGAGAGCTAGATTCGTCTCCCGTTGCTTGATATGTCAGCAAGTGAAGGCAGAGAAGCAGAGGCCAGCAGGATTATTACAGCCACTTCCTATCCCGGAATGGAAGTGGGAGCACATCACAATGGACTTTGTGACTGGATTACCGAGGTCACCTAGTGGTAAGGATGCCATCTGGGTTGTAGTGGATCGACTTACAAAGGTAGCATATTTCCTTCCCTTCAGAGTAGGGCAGACTACAGAAAAGCTAGCAGAGATGTACATGCAGCAGATCATCAGGCAACATAGAGTTTCTATCAGTATTGTGTCAGATAGAGATACCCGTTTTATGTCACATTTCTGGAAGAGTTTACATCAGAGCCTAGGTACCAAGTTAAGATTCAGTACGGCTTACCACCCGCAGACGGACGAACAATCAGAAAGAACCATTCAGACCTTAGAAGATATGTTACGAGCCTGCACTTTAGATTTTGGAGGATCTTGGGAGAGTCACCTGCATTTAGTAGAATTTTCATATAATAATAGTTACCAGGCTAGTATTCAAATGGCTCCGTTCGAGGCACTGTACGGTAAAAAGTGTAGATCGCCGTTGGCATGGGATGATATTGGGAAAAGGAAGATGTTGGGACCAGAGATGATTGTCCAGACAGTTGAGGTTGTTAAGGGAATTAGAGAGCGACTTCGAGTTGCACAGGATCGGCATCGTCATTGGGCAGACCAGCATCGCAGGCCGTTGGAATTTTCTGTTGGAGACCACGTGTTCTTGCAGATTTCACCTACCCGAGGAGTCATTAGATTTGGTGTTCGTGGGAAGTTGAGTCCACGGTACGTAGGCCCATTTGTTATCCTTGATAGGGTAGGCGATGTTGCTTATCGTTTATTCCTTCCGCCTTCGTTACGAGAGGTGCATGATGTATTTCACGTATCTCAGTTACGTAGGTACGTATCGGACCCAAGTCACATCCTCGATCATTCTGAGCTGGTTGTGGGTACCAACCTGTCTTATGAGGAGCAGCCAGTGTCCATTTTGGACCGAAGGGAGAAGATACTCAAGAACCGAACAATTAACCTTATTCGTGTTGCTTGGGGCCATCACTCCTTAGGAGAGTCAACGTGGGAGCGGGAGGATGATATCCGATCGCGGTACCCGTACTTGTTTGACTCACAAGGTATATTTCATTTCCATATGCCTTGATTGTCTTGATTCCACATGCATATCCCCGTATGATTAGTAGCTTGGTTTCATGGATTGATAGTATAGTTGCATATTAGTGGCTGATGGGTATCATAGGGTGATTGATTGCTTGCTGTATTGCTTGTGCATGGCCCTGATATTTCTAACCGGCTTGGATTTAAAATTCCGAGGACAGAATTTATCTAAGGTGGGTAGAGATGTCACTTCCCGTTCCCGGAATGCGTATTTTTATACGTATACCGCTTGCCTGAATTTATTTAGTATCTATCATGCATTTATTTTGTATTTAATTCTTTTAATTTCATGCTAATTATTTTTCTGTATTTTATTTTCTGCTTTTTCTTGGCTCTTGGTTCATTTCGGTTTATGGTAAACCAACTTGGTTTGGTTTGGTTCAACATGGAAAGGAATGGATGGCTTGGATTTGGTGGAGAGAATGAATGGTGGAGATCCACTTGACCTTGATATAAAACTTCTTCTTTTATTCTCTCTCTTCATTCATTCACATTTACTCCTCCACCAAACCCTAACCCACTTGTGAGAGACAAGTACGTCTTGTACATCATGGAGGATTTTATGCATCTCCATTTATTTTTAGTCCATTGTGTTTGTCTCTTCTTTCTCTACATGTTTAGGTCTCGTAGTTTTTGTGTTCCATGGTTAGCTTTGTGTAGATCTAAGTTTTTTCCCTTTTTGGTTTTTTTGGGTTTCTATCTATCAAACTTCATCATTTTCATGTTTTGATTGTTCTATGTTGTAGAGAATTCAATTCTACCCAATTTTGGCCTTTGAAAAGTTAGATTCCGACTTGATTTGAGAAAGTTATGGCCAAAACAATTTTGGTCAAAGTTCTATGTTCATCTGTCCTGATTCTGGCAGGGACGATGAATAGTGTCTGTCCGCATAAGCATTTTTGAGCCGCATAAGAATTTCTGGCCGCATGAGCATTTTTGAGCCGCATAAGAATTTCTGGCCGCATGACCATTTCTGGCCGCATGAGCATTTTTGAGTCGCATAAGAATTTTTGAGCTGCATAAGAATTTCTGGCCGCATGACCATTTCTGGCCGCATGAACATTTTGAGCCGCATAAGAATTTTTGAGCCGCATAAGAATTTCTGGCCGCATGACCATTTCTGGCCGCATGAGCATTTTTGAGCCGCATAAGAATTTTTGAGCCGCATAAGAATTTCTAGCCGCATGAGACTAATTTTTGGCTGATTTTGATTGTTTGATGCTCTTTTTGACTGTTTTTTGGCCCGAATTTCTCCTAGCTTCCAACATGAAAGTTGTAGATCTTTTTTTTGGCTTCAAGAATATGTTACCAACTATTTTATGCAAGTTTCTCTTATTCTTGATATAGAACTTTTGACTACCATGCCTTGTCACGAATTGACAATGATTGTTATCCTGACTTAATATTGATCATGCGTTCCTAAGTCTGGAACTAAGAGACTGGCTAGTCGTCTTATTGTACTGAATGGGACACGTTCATGTATGAACCATTGAGAACGACTGGCTTTTCCCGATCATTGACGACGTAACCGTGCTGACCTCCAACTTATAATTATGTACATGAATTTGAGTAGGTGCTATGGCACCGATAAATAATTTCGTATTACAAAAGCAGCACGTGTATCCTACTGTCAAGGCATAATTATCCCGTGGATAGGTTTGATTGTTGCATTACGCTATGCAGGACCTACAACCTAACTGCACTGGCATCGTTATAGAGTTACGCATATCGTACCTTGTACGAAAGTACTCATACGAGATACTCATGATCCACGGCATGAGATTTCAATTAACATAGGGCCAACTAAGCTAAATAAAATAATTACTGCATGGAGAGAATGGATTTCTGAGTTCTTACATGACGGTCGTCCTTGGAACAAATAGTGTCCCGACACGCCGGCTGGTTCCCACGGATACTGCATATCTACCACACGGGCAGGGAGTAGTATTCGGTTTACTTTTTCCCGATCGACGAGCGTCCCGCTGGGACTCGTTTCCCCGCATGGCACAACTGATTATTGGATCGACCAGCCTTGTTTGTCTATAGTAAGAACTGAAAAATTCCCTAATGCATGGTTCCAGGGTAACTTGGAGCTCACTAGTAGTAAGCCGTAATAATTGCCTGGCCGCTTAAACTGATTTGATTGTGGGTTGTATCCTACTTTGCCAACTATTGAGGTAAGCTGAACGTCCTGACATGATGGGCCAACTTCTGTCCTTGTTTGGTTGGGGAGTTGGTTCGGAGTGTCAAGACGCTAGGCGTACCTTAGTAAGAGGCAAAGATCTATTTATCTTATTTATATCCTTAACCCTTATTACTGGTTTTAATTCTTCATGTCGTGCTTCCCTTGTGGTGCTTGCTATTGGAGGTCTAACCTCTCTGGTTTTGCATGGCCAGATCTAGAGCCAGCTCCCGAGGACTCAGCTTACTTCTACCCTCAAGATGGTCAATACTAGAAGGATGACCGCAGGAGGCCACGAGTGGGTTTCTTGACTCCCTACTCGTCTTGTTCTTTACTTTACTTTTGTCGTTTTGGCACCGACCTGTTAGTCGGACTGTCTAGCACTTGCTTTTACATAATTATAATTAATTCAGACTGCAGCTGGTAGCGATTGTGTATACCTTATCATATCATCTGGCTATGTTTTGTAAAGCCAGATCTCAAGAACATTTTGACCGAGCGTTTGGGACGCCTTACTGCTTTATCATATATGCTCTTTATTTACTGCTTCTTGATTCATTGATTGAGACAATAGATGCCATGTGACCCTAGCGAGACTTGTATATAGTATGCACCCCCTGGTCTAGTTTACAGCATTGATCGTATTATTCGGTATTTTTTCTACCCGTAATACGTAGCTGGCCAAGTCCGTCCCCGTCCTCCGGTATTTCGGGTCTGGGGCATGACAAGAAGTAGTCGGTTGTTGCCAGTATGAATCGATGTCCTCTAGAAGAAGGAGGATTGATGGGACCTATAATGTCCATGCCCCAAGCTTAGAAAGGCCAAGAAGCAGCAGTCGGGTGCAGGAATTCTGATGGTTGATGAATGAAATCTGCGTGGATTTGATAATCTCGACATTTCCTCGCATATTCGATGGCATCAGATACCATAGAGGGCCAGTAGTAACCCATGCGTCGAATACGGTCTTGTAGTTTAGGACCGGGTTGATGTGCTCCGCAGACACCGTCGTGAGCTTCACGCAATACTTGCTTCGCTTCATCACCAGCAAGACAGCGTTAGAGTAGGCCGTCATAAGTCCGCCGGTAAAGAGTTTTGGTGGTCTGATTATAGTAGAATCGTAAAGACCGCCGACGAATACTCGTAGCCTCTTTAGGATCTTCAGGGAGTATGCCATAAACTACGAAGTCGATGAAGGGAGCTCTCCAATCTTCATTAATAACATTGGTTTCAGTAAGATTACTGAACTCAATATTACGATTGTTTTCGATGCAGAACAATTCCCGATTAGAGATAACCACCATCTGCTATTTTTTGATAGGGATGGCTAGGACTGCTGTAAGATTGGCCAAAGCATCGGCTTCAGTATTGCAAGCTCGTCGGACATATTCGATGAAGAAGGCCTTAAATGATGTAGCCATGTTGATTGCCGCTTCATGATAAGGCACTAGATCTTGATGGCGAACTTCATAGGTTCCTCTAACTTGGTTAACAACCAGCTTGGAGTCACCATAAACTTCAAAATATTCAATGTCTAGTTGTTTAGCTAACTGAAGACCGATAAGTAGAGCATTGTATTCTGCTACGTTGTTGGAGAAAGGTTCATCTAAGGAATAGGCTCTTTGAATAGCTGACCCGTCTGGAGAAACAAGGACAACTCCAACTCCTGCGATAATAGCACCATTGGGTCCAATCCTAGATGCACCGTCAAAGAATAGACGCCAAGCAGAAAATTCTTCGGAGACCATATTTGATTCCAATGTCTCGTCTGGAATTTCATCATAGAGTTTAGATGTCTCTGAAACAGGATGAGCTACTAAGAAATCCGCCAGTACTTGACCTTTGACAGACTTTTGAGGAACATATACCATGTCATATTGGGCTAGCAGAATGGCCCATGTAGCCAGCCGAGAATTGAGTGTGCTAGGCTTCTTCATCAGTACCCGAAGAGGATTAACTCGGGATATGACATGAATAGTTTGGCCAATGATGTAATGCCTCGTCTTTTGAACAGCAAACATAAGAGCTAGGCATTCTTTTTCGACCGGACTATAACGGTGTTCGGCACTAATCATAGTACGACTGAGGTAGTAGATGGCTTGTTCATGGCCTTCTTTATTCTTTTGGGCAAGTAAATCACCCAATGAATGATCCATAGCACGGACATACATTAAGAATGGTATGCCCGAGATTGGTGGCACCAAGACTGGTGGGTTCATGAGATATCGCTTGATGTCGTCAAATGCTCATTGACATTCTTCGGTCCAAATGAAAGATACACCTTTCTTCATTAGTTGAGTAAATAGTCTACAACGTCCAGACAGATTCGAAATAAATCTCCTGATGTACGCAAGTCGACCTTGGAATCCTCGTAGCTCTTTTAGGTTGCGTGGAGGACGCATCTCTTGAATGACTTTGATCTTCTCGGGATCCAGTGTATACCCTTAGAGGTAATGACGAAGTCGAGAAATTTGCCACTAGAGACACCCAAGAATGACTTGGTGGGATTCATTTTGAGTTGATGTTGGTGCATGAGATTGAAGATAGTTCTCAAGTCTTGGATGTGATCTTCCTTTTGACGACTTTTGACAGCAATATCGTCGACGTAGCATTCGACAGTCTTGCGCAGATGATCTCGAAAGATGGTACTCATGGCTCGTTGGTAAGTTGCACCAGCGTTCTTGAGACCAAATGGCATCACAGTATAGCAGTAGACTCCACGAGGAGTGCGAAAAGAAGTATGTTTTCATCTTCAGGATTCATCCGAATCTGATTGTATCCGGAGAATCCATCCATGAAAGATATTCGCTCGAACCCACAGGTGTTGTCAATCATGACGTCCGTGATAGGGAGAGGAAATTCATCTTTTGGACCGACTTCATTAAGATCCCGAAAGTCAATGCAGACTCGAACTTTTTCGGTTTTCTTTAGAACTGGGACAACATTGGCTACCCAATCAGGATGCTGCTCTTCTCGGATAAAGCCACAAGCTATAAGCTTCTTGACTTCATCGTCGATTATGTCCATCATTTCTGGCTTAAAGCACCGTTGTTGCTGTTTGACCGGTTTTGCATTTGGCATGATGTTCAATTTGTGAGTAGCAACTTTGAGATCTAAATATGGCATGTCTTCATAGCTCCAGACAAAGACGTCAATGTATTCTTGAATAAGAAGAATTAATTTTTGCTTATCTGCCTCTGGGAGGTTCTTGCTGATAAATATTGGACGAGGTGACCCGCTCTCTCCTACATCAATTTGAACCAATTGATCTTCGGTAGGAGGTTCCCGTTGTACGAATCGGAGTTCCCATTGGGTATCCATTCGTTGAGCCTAGGGATCTGTTTCAGGATTCTCTTCAATATCCTCGTCATAGCCTTCTGGAAGTTCGACGGAGACCATGTTAGAAGATACGATCAATCGATGAATTTGACCGATGCTAGTGTCAGAATCCCATGATCTGGAATCAGAAGAGTTAGAGCGCTCTTTGCTATCGGATTCAGAGGCTGCTGGGGATAATACCGGAGGGGAAGCATATCCGAGACCTCTTTTGGTCCTGCTGTAGTACATCTCTGATTTTTCTTTCGGAACAGCCGTACGGATAGGAGTTCTTCTACCCTTACCGTAGTTGAGACCATTCTTGAAGTCATAACCCATCTTTCGGATGATGTCTTTTAATTGTTGACTGTAACGACGGAGTTGAAGATGTCCCATATCGTTACTTTTGCTATCATCCGTATAGCTGAATTGTTGTTCCGGTCCTTTACTAAAAAGTATTGGACTCTCGCCTTTCTTTCGAGAAGGGACAATAAAGTATGAATCATCTGGGTGTTCAAGTAAGACTTGTTTGAAGAGATTGTACAACTCCCATTGTAAATGACTGAAAGCTATCTAACATATCCAAATAGCACTTAGCATAATAAATAACATTAGTATACTGGAAAGTAGATGCTTTTTCATTGATTTGTACATTTGTATTTACAGCAGGACCTTTAGCATTAGCAGGCTTAGTCAGATTGATTACAAGAGGGGGAGAAGAAGAATGTGGAGGAGGATTAGACTTGTTATGACGGAAGTCAATAACAAGCGGCTCAGAGGAGGTGAGCTCCCTTTTATCCTTGTTATGAGACAAATCAATAACAAGTGGCTCAGAAGAGGTGAGCTGCCTTTTTTTCTTGTTACGACGTAGATCGATAACAAGTGGCTCGGAAGAGATGAGCTCCCTTTGATCCTGACTATCATCAGTTGGCTGCTTCTGGACTGGCAAGTGAATAGCCAGTGGTTTGGAGGATTGAGGACGAGAAACACGCCCTTTAACAGGTATGATGAGAGGGTCATTGGGCACTGCTTCTTGTTCTTCTTCGGTGTCAAGAGCCAGTACAACTTTCATGAACTCATTCTTGTACATACGAGCATCATTGCAGTATGCTTCGACACCTTTGAACGGATAGAGATCAGCAACCTCCTTTTGAACCTCTCCATTGTCATCGACATATTTGAAACATTGATGGAGAGTTGAAGGAACAATGTTATGTTCATGCAGGAATGGTCTCCCCAATAGAGCATTGTAAGAACAACCATGGTTGTCAATGATGTAGAAGGTCACCTTTGTGCGAAGATTGCCTATTTGGAGTTTTAGGCGAATCTTGTCCAAAGGTTCACTTCTTCCTTGGTTGAACCCCAGGATGGTGGTGATTGTACTGGAGAGACTATGCACTGGGATCTTCAATACATCTAACATTGTCTTCGGTATGATGCTGAGGGCAGACCCTGGATCTATCAGAATACGATCGACTTTCATCGAATCGACATATCCTGTATAGTATAGAGGACGGTCGTGCCTATTGTCTTCCATCAGCAGGTCATCCTGGGTAAAGGTAATGTTTGGAATTAACTCCAAGACACTATGACAATGAAGGCAAGAGACTGGCTCTGCTTTCGGCTTCTTCAGAAGGGCTAGATAGGTTTCTGCCTGCATGAGAGCCTCACTCAAAGTTTCTCGAGTCTCTTTGGAGAGCCGCAAGAGCTCGAAGATTGACAGCCGAGCCGGTGTATTGGCTAGTTGAGCCAAGATATCAAAGTTGTAAGGCTTTTCAAGTCCCGAGGGAGATGACTTCTTCAAAGATTTGTCGAAGCGGACTTGTTGTTTGCCTTTGTCAGCGACTGTCGGCTTGGGAGGAGTAGACTCTACAACCGGTGAGGATGTAGCAGGAATGTCCTCAGTGGAAGCAGGTTACGCTAGAGCAGGCTCAGAAGAAGAAGCAGGATTCTCCTGAGCTTCGGGATAATCCTTTAGATAGGCTTTCCCTGATCTGGTGCCCAGCAAAATTCCTCGTCAACTATGGGGTCAAAAGACACCATATTGCAAGTCTTTGTCTTGCCCTTGAAGCGGTCTTTCTTCTTGGAGGAAGAGGGAACTTCAAACTCTGAAGCAAGGTCCGGATGAATCCACATAATCTCACCATTGTCAAGAGACAAGGGACGAGACCTTCCAAATTGAACTGAGACCATGTTTACGGTAACAGTCTTCTCGTCTTGCTGCAGAGTGACAACACCAGCGTTGACTAGCTCCTGAATTTTGCCTTTGAGCACATAACATGCTCGAGTGGGATGCCCTATGAATCTGTGATAGATACAGTATTTAGGATGATCAGTTTTGCCGACCTCATCAGGCTTTTTCGGGTCTGGGAGTTGGAGCTTATTGCTTTTGATCAAGCAATCAAAGATGCTCACGGTATCATTCTCGTCAAAGGAATATTCTACTTTCGGACGAGGTTCCCTTGGTGGAGGTGCAGAAGGAGTAGAAGTGGACGTAGGTGGTGCTACGTTGACCGTCAGAGATTCTTTGTTCTTCAGGTTGATATTCAAAGTCTCTTTTCCCTTGCGGTTGTTCTGGCGATTACCACCACTCGATGTCTGGTGTTCATCCCGGTCGGGGTTAGACATTTGTACCCCTAGCTGCTTGAATTTGTCAGTACTAACTTCAGCTGCTTTAGCGTTGACAATGAAGGATGGCCAGTCTTGGAACTGAGTTGACCCCGTCCACATGCTGATGATGGGCAAAAGATTTGCCTTGCAGGTGTCTATGGTCACAGCAGCCGGAGTTCCAGGAGGCATTTTTAAAGCTTCTCGGCGGAACCTTTCAATGAAACTCTCAGCGGTTTCATTATGCCTTTGTTTGATTTTATTAAGGGCTGACATGGTCATGTCATTGATCCCCTCATAGAATCATTCCAAGAAGATTTGTTTTAGACTTGAGAAAGAAGTGATACAGCCATCGGGCAAGCTTCTGTACCAATCGAATGCCACGCCGGCTTAACAGCCGACGAATACTCTGGTAAGAAGAGCGTCATTTAGCTGAAGTTGGACAGTCATTACCTCGAAGTGGTTAATGAACTGACTGGGAGAAGTGCTGCCATCAAACAGCGAGATTGTTGGAATCTTGTACTTTGGAGGAAATGGGACTTCCTTCCATTCAACTGGGTAGGGTTGTTTGATCCCCAATCTTTGTAAGTTGTCCTTTTCTTTGAAGGCCTTGAATTGAGTGCACAGGAGTTTGACAGCTTCATTGGCATCCTCTACTGATGTAGAAGGAGCAGGCTAAATCAGAGTGTTAGGGGAGGAACAGCGTGGTAATCACTACCCCCAGTACCTGATTGACTGGGTGTAGGTTGAATCTGTACAGGAGGTACTTGAGTAGATGCTACCCCCAGCCCTGCATTAACAGGCACCGACGATACTATGATCTCAGGATTTGCAGCAGGTACGGTCGGGGTACTGTATGTTGGGCCACAATGATAGAATGCATACTTGCAACCATTTCGGCCATGGTCTTCAACTTGTCTTCTAGCGCAGCTATTCGTTGTTCTTGACTAGCTGAACTAGAAGCTCAGGATCTTCAGTGACAACTAAGCTGTCACTTCTCTAGGTACAGTGGAGGACACTGTCCGTTTCAGAACCTTCACTATTTGCATCATAGTCGAGAAAGAGATCATCTCCTGAGTGAGAAAGAGGAAGATGACCGAAGGTCTTGAAGATTCTTTTGACCGATTATCTCTCGGCTTCGGGATCGGGTGTGTGTGAATACTCCATCAAAGATTCTTGGAGTAGATCCAAATACCGCTGGCTTGGCTTGCGAGGCTTGCCGTGCTTATAGCACTTCCTACCTCCAGTGTCTCGGGAAGTCATGTTGACGGAAGCGTACAAAACTATGTCTTCATCTTCTGACATAGGTTCAGACTTTGTAAAGTTCAGACGATCGAAGACAGATCATTTTGTTGTCTGACAGCAACATTTGATGACAACCTTGTGATTACAATGGTGTCCAAATGGTTGCACTGGAGGTATTGAGATGTTGTCCTATTTTTGTTTAAGGTGTTCTCGGAGATCGGAAACACTGACAGGACGAGAAGAAGTTCGAGGGATATGCTCTTTAATACATTCGGAACATGGTTCCGGTTCTTCAAATGTTTTGTCCCTTGAGTGTACAGGAAAGTACTCATTTCATTAGCATAGGTGTTAGGATTTTTGATCCTGGAAGTTTGCCTCTGATGCTGGTTTGTAACACCCACTTTTCTGAAAATGGTTATTTTTGAAATTTTATTAATTTATTAATTAATAATGGTATTTTAGTCATGACATGATTTTTGGTAAATTTTAGTTTGATTAAAACTATTTTCTAAAGTCATGACTTATGACTTTGGTGATTTACTAGTATAAACCTTAGTGTAACCATAGAGGTTATTTAACCTAGAGACTAAACATGATCATGTGAGCCTACCTAAGCTTTTAGAACATCAAATTGTAATTTTTAGCCTAAGGGGTATTTTGGTAATTTTCTAGGAATTATTTGGGATTAGTGAGATTTTTTACTATTCATGGACTTTTAGATTAGTGACTTATTAATCCCTAACCTATTACCCTAATCTATAAGTTAACTCCTAACCTAGAATGACTAAGAGGGATATTTTCATTAGGTCAAAGTATGAAAATATCTAATTTTACCTTTAAAGGATATTTGCTTAATTTGTGCAAAATATCTATTTTATGGCACATAAGTCCTTCTCTTAGCCTAGAAGACTTGAACAACCCTTGACCATGTGTGGCCGGCCAAGAGAGCCCCAAGACACCCCCTTGCCACCCCCATTCCTATATAACCAAACACTTAGACAACTTCACAAGTTTCAAGAGAAATCAAAAACCAAGAAAATCCAAGAACCCTTCCACTCTTTTGACCATAACTTTCTCATTACACAAGCTTTGAACCTCTAGTTTTCTCCATTAGGTCACCTACAATCTAAGGGAGCCTAGGGAAGTGTGCTACTCAAGTTTCACCAAGGAAGGACAAGTTGAGGCTAGTGGATGTACACCCTCATTTAGTGGAAATTCAAGACTTTGCACACAAGGAGGTATTTATGACTAAACCATATTAGATTTCTAGTTTTTCTTCATAATTGCATGCCATTAGTTATAACTAAGCTATGGGTAGGGTTTGGTGACTTTTAGGGTTTGTATGGTGTCGTATCGGACACGTATCCTATTTGAAATTTAATGTATTTTGTTTCTGTCATAGTGTAAATTACTCACTGTTTTCCAAATCTTTTTGAACCAAAATCTAGCCTAGACCTAGCTAAACCTAACCCCATGTCACTGAGCATATATTGGTTTGTGTTGTGTCCAATTTGGACAACAGCTCTCAGTTTTTCTACTGTCTGGACACTGCACAGTACACAAAATGTGCCCTGCTACCACAGTGTCCAAACGCACTCTAACCGCCACTTGGACACGTCAAACTTGACACACACACGGGGCAATGACTGACAGGTCATCCCCAAAGTTTGGGATGACCTCGTGTCCTGTCGGACACGGAAATCGACTCTCAAAGGGTCGTTCAGTACACAGTATACACACACAGACACCTAACTTTGAGCGTGTCGTGTCCACTGTACACGACACGTGGACACTCGTAGTGTCATGGACACGAAGCCTATCCTTAGGCGAATACGTGGACACAATTTCGTGGTGTCTCGTATCCTGTGTCACGAGCACGAGGCTTGTGACAGCGTGCACGACGCTGTCGAACTCGCGCGTATCAGTCGTGTTTTCACGACTGATACGGCTCTCGTGTCGACATTGTGAGACACGTGGACACAGTGCAGGGTTGGACACGTACCCTACCCCTAGGTGAACATTCGTGCACGTGCACGAGACACAGAGTGTCCTGGTCGTGTCCTAATTGCTGCCGGTGCGTACGATTGCACGTTGCAGGTTTACCCATTTGGGTTTTGTGATCTGGACACACTCGAAATGTGTCGGTGTCGTGTCAGCCCTAGACACTAGAGGACACCTAGGGGCTCAGTTACCAACCCTTCGAATCGAGCCGCTCGGTTTTGTATGAGAAATCAAGTTTACCTATATTTACCTAAACAGTCCATTTTTCCAGTTTTGTATTATTTTCCAGTTTTGTAAAAGAATTTCAAACTTAATTTGATATAAATTATACATTGTATTAGTGTATTTTAGTATGTATATGTGTAGTATATAGTATATGTGGGTGGGTCAATTTTGGGAGTATTTGGTTATATATGTGTAGTTGTATATATATACATATGTATGTATATATGTAGGCTGTGTGTGTGTGTGTTTTGGGTCTGGGTTTGGGTTCCAGAACCTGGAACATCCCCCCCCCCCCTTTTCTCTGTCCAGACCTCACTCTCTCTCTTTCAGTCTCTCTCTCTTTCACTCTCTCTCCTCTATGTCCCTCTCTCTATGTCTCTCTATATATATGTATATATATATAAGTTTTATATATATATGTATATATATATAGATATATATATATATATATATATATCTATATATATATATATATATAATATATATATTATATTATATAGGTATCTATATAGGTACCTATATGATATGTTATACTAGTCTATAGGCCTATTAGTTATGTATGTATATATATATATATATATATATATATATAATATATATATATAATATTATAATAATATATATATATATATACATATGTGAGTGTGATTGTATTATTATAGAGTATTCACATATATTGATATATATAGTAGGTATACTATATATCTATATATATAGATATATATATATATATATATATATATATATATATAAATATTATATATATATATATATATGACTTATAGATATAGGTTTTATGAGAAACCTATCTATTTATCAGCCTATGGCCTAGGTTACAAGCCTATGGCATTAGAGCTAACCCAACTAACCCTAATGACCCAAAACCCAACTTGTTGACCCTTGTTGACTAAGGGTTGACCAAGTCAACCTTAGGTCAAAGTTGACCTAATTGACCTAGATTTGACTAGGACCTAACCTAAAATGACTAGTTTAACTAGTCTGACCTAATTACCTTACTGACTGGTCTTTGTTTGACCTAATTACCTTACTGACTGGTCTTTGTTTCCAATACCTTAGTTGGTCTAGTTTGACCTAGACTTAACCCAGATTGATCATGTTTGACTAGTATTTGACTTGTTTGACTTAGTATGACTTCCTGTGACCTAGTTTGACTATTAGTTGACCAAGAGTTGACTTTTGACCAGATTGACCTAGAATCATGTAGTATGCATTGTATACTTTATTTTTACCATTGTGGATACATTGTGACTTGTATTGCTCTGATTAGGCCATACACCTCTCCTCAGACAGTATATCTTCTTCAACATTCAGTTATCAGGCGAGTACATTCTCTGACCGTTTCATATTTGCCAGGATTTATTCTTACTACTGATTACTTTACTTGATGCTGACACGATTGTTATCACGGATTGGTACTATATGGATCTTTTCATGAGAGTTATCCCCTTCGGGAGCATCAGATACAGCATGTTTGTGCTTTCACTATCATCATGTATCTCTATGCTTTCATAGATTCACGAATCGCTTGTGACTCATATACTCTCATGATTCACAGAGCCTCTCATGAATCTCCCATTATGGCTTACCACGAATCTTAACATAACCTGAATGGATCCTTGTGTATTGATTGGGGATGGGGAGTGGAAATAGTCATGTGGATATTACCCCAGTAGCTGTAGTCATGAATCACTTCTAGCTGTAATCATGAATCTCCTATGCCATTTCACATGTCTATATTTTACTCTGACTCACTAACACTGAGCTAGTTCTCTATATACAGTAGATATTTCCTTTACAGCTATCTCTTTTGCTACATGTATCTTCCTTCAGCAGTTCCTGTATTTTACTCTATTGCATGCTTTATATCTCCTATCATTCTATGCACTGCGTGAGATGTATTGTGCTCGTTTCCGTCCTGATTGGACCTGTTGAAAATATTACAGAGCATGAGGAGGCCCTGGTGTCTACCTATTATGGAGCAGGACTAGATGATACTTATGTTGTGGACCCTCGCAGGATCCACCTGCAGCTGAGGATGTTGTTCCAGTAGTCTAGACCAGTTTAGCCTAGGCAGTCTTTTCTATATTTACTTTTGTCTCACATCTGAGTTGTATTTTGAGATGTTGAGTTATGTATAGACTCTTAGTCTTGTATTATGAGTTGACATTCTGGATGTTATGTATCTTAGACACTTAGTCTTATTTCATCTATGCTATGGTTCTCTTTGAGTTACTATCTATCTTCTGTCTTTCGTTCTTCTACCCTAGATGTGATTGAGATGTATATTGTTATGTCACCTCCATTCGGAGAGTATAAACTGTACAGGTACTTTGGTATTGTTAGATGATTGACCTAGGACAACGTTCTACCGCCGACACTGCGGCGTAGGCTGGGCGTTGTTACGTTCTCGTACCCTAACAGTGGGTGCGGGTCGTGACACGTTTTTAGTGGTGGCCCATGCAGGTCTCGAGTTTATGTAGTGGTATTCGAACTAGAGTATCACTACAGCCTGTGATAGGATTTAAGGAATAGGCTTAGAGAGAGTGGATGCTCAATCACAATTAGGAAAATTTCCATGGATTTGAATCTACTGACTTTTGTTCAAATCTATATAATCTATTTCATATTGTCCTTTGATACTATCATCCTTGTACTATTATTGACTTCCTTGTTGATCTGTCTTCAGGATGGTGGACACGATCGCAGCGTCTCGTCCAGGTGACACCACTGAGAGGTCTGCAACCCTCTCCAGTTCACCAGGACCCGGAGACTGCGCTCCCCTTACTCCAGCTCATGTGGGAGCTTCTGCCACGTTTGGGGTGCACCTCTACTTATTCGGGGGACCATCCCAGCTACCCCAGACATGCCTCCCCCAGTTTCGTCAGCCTCAGTTTGAGCAGCACCAGCAGCACCAGCAGTACCAGCAGCAGATGCCATCTGGATTTGTGGATGCTGTACAGATGTTTACATATTTCCAGCAGTTCCTAGAGTCGCAGCAGACCCTGCAGCAGCATCAGACGACGGCATTTACCAGAGGCATTGATGATGTCCATCAGCTGGCTACAGCGACGATAGAGAGGTTGGCAGCCCAGCCGCAGGGAGGAGCAGGACCGCCGCGACAGCAGAGGATTCCTGGCATCCAGAAGTTCAAGAAGATGAACCCCAGGGACTTCTTGGGTACTGAGGGGATTCTTTTACGGATGACTGGATAGAGCACATCGAGGAGATCTTCCGATTGGCGGAGATACCAGCCGGACTCCAGGTGGAGGCAGCTAGCCAGATGCGGGATCTTGCCCGTACCTGGTATCAGACGGACCCGAGAGTAGGCACTCCAGGGCAGACATGGAGAGCTTTCAAAGGGCTCTTCAAAGGGAAGTTTTCCCGGATCAGGC
This sequence comes from Iris pallida, assembly GCA_029216955.1. Lineage (NCBI taxonomy): Eukaryota > Viridiplantae > Streptophyta > Magnoliopsida > Asparagales > Iridaceae > Iris > Iris pallida. The sequence continues at coordinate 3,778,774 of JANAVB010006599.1, forward strand.
AGTGGTGCTTTGGAGACCCAGTTCGAGAACCTGTTCAGGGAACCAGACCGTAGAGGTACGCCGGTGAGTTTTGCCGGTTGAGCAGATTCGTGGAGGCCTTAGCGAGGCAGCGAAGGCGAGGAGGTTCAGGAAAGGCTTGGTCAAGAAAGTCAAGTCCTTGACCAAGAGTGAGAGGAGTGCCACCTTTGAGGATATTCTAGCAGGAGCGATGGCAGCTGAGGATGATCTTGAGCTGAAGCTCAAGAGGGGCCGCGACACACAGGGGCAGCAGTGGAGGTCAGGCCAAGAGGCCTCACTATCAGCAGCAACAGAGGCAGCCACAGCAGTATCAGCAGCCGAGGCAGCAGCACAGGCCCCGAGACAGCAGACTACCAGTTGTCCCTACTGTAAGAAATCGGGACATGGATGGGGAGAGTGCAGGAAGAGGTTGGGCTCGTGCCTACTATGTGGGGCAGACCACCAGCTGAGGGAGTGTTCCCAGTTCATAGGCAGAGTAGCACAGGGAGCAGCACCAGGAGCAGGCCAAGGCTCCGTAGGACAGCATCAGAGAGGACCATTACAGCCACAGCAGCAGAGATTTATGCAGTTTCAGCAGCAGGCTGGAAGAGGTCAGCAGGGCGTGCTTACGCCATGACAGTTGAGGATGCTCAGGCAGTTGGGATGTGCTTGCAGGTTCTGTTCTTCTAAATTCTATTCCCACCTTGCTTCATTATATCTATCTTGAAATCCATTCCATCTGCTCCTACCTGTTCTTTATTAGTGATCAGTTTTGACCTGTTAGTTCTTTTGATTTTGTCGATTGTTGTTGTTTCTTCATCTCTTACTTAGGAGTAGGAGTAGGAGTAGGAGTAGTTAGTTGTTAATATAATTCTTGACTAGACTCTTTTGTCAAGAATTTTTTCCTTAAATAAATTAGTGTATATATGTTATGCCTTTTAATAGAGTAGCTCTGACCATAGAATGGTAACCCTTTTAGCCCTGTGATTTATTGTTTCCTTATCTTCCTAGTCTATACCTATGACCAGGACTGTCCCACCTACCTGTCCTTTACACTACTATTTTATCATGATTTTTGGTTCAATTTAGGCCATAGACTTTTCCCACTCTGAATTATGGTCACCGTAGGCACGTTACCGTGACTTTTAAATTTGGAGCACAAGACTAGTTGTTTTCTCAAAACTGACTTTACATACATGACCCAGACATGACATACTACACCCATGACCTTAGTGTCCCACTTAGGCATACCATCATATGCTTCATTTACTTAGTACGATTTTCCTGACCCGCTCCATCCTGATTTACCCCATGGAGTTACTTTTGGCTTCGATTTGAATTAAGGACACCTTATGACCTAAAACTGCCAGCCAATTTTTGGACATGACCCAGTATAGGTCTACTACCCCTATTTTGCTTGTTGACCTTGTATGTTGCCTAGGTAGTGGCTTCGTCCTTGATTGTTGGAGGTTTGACCTAGAAGGAGTACGACCATCTAAATTTCGAGGACGAAATTATTTTAAGGAGGGTAGACTTGTAACACCCACTTTTCTGAAAATGGGTTATTTTTGAAATTTTATTAATTTATTAATTAATAATGGTATTTTAGTCATGACATGATTTTTGGTAAATTTTAGTTTGATTAAAACTATTTTCTAAAGTCATGACTTATGACTTTGGTGATTTACTAGTATAAACCTTAGTGTAACCATAGAGGTTATTTAACCTAGAGACTAAACATGATCATGTGAGCCTACCTAAGCTTTTAGAACATCAAATTGTGATTTTTAGCCTAAGGGATATTTTGGTAATTTTCTAGGAATTTTGGGATTAGTAAGATTTTTTACTATTCATGGACTTTTAGATTAGTGACTTATTAATCCCTAACCTATTACCCTAATCTATAAGTTAACTCCTAACCTAGAATGACTAAGAGGGAGATATTTTCATTAGGTCAAAGTATGAAAATATCTAATTTTACCTTTAAAGGATATTTGCTTAATTTGTGCAAAATATCTATTTTATGGCACATAAGTCCTTCTCTTAGCCTAGAAGACTTGAACAACCCCTTGACCATGTGTGGCCGGCCAAGAGAGCCCCAAGACACCCCCTTGCCACCCCCATTCCTATATAACCAAACACTTAGACAACTTCACAAGTTTCAAGAGAAATCAAAAACCAAGAAAAACCCAAGAACCCTTCCACTCTTTTGACCATAACTTTCTCATTACACAAGCTTTGAACCTCTAGTTTTCTCCATTAGGTCACCTACAATCTAAGGGAGCCTATGGAAGTGTGCTACTCAAGTTTCACCAAGGAAGGACAAGTTGAGGCTAGTGTGTACACCCTCATTTAGTGGAAATTCAAGACTTTGCACACAAGGAGGTATTTATGACTAAACCATATTAGATTTCTAGTTTTTCTTCATAATTGCATGCCATTAGTTATAACTAAGCTATGGGTAGGGTTTGGTGACTTTTAGGGTTTGTATGGTGTCGTATCGGACACGTATCCTATTTGAAATTTAATGTATTTTGTGTTCTGTCATAGTGTAAATTACTCACTGTTTTCCAAATCTTTTTGAACCAAAATCTAGCCTAGACCTAGCTAAACCTAACCCCATGTCACTGAGCACATATTGGTTTGTGTTGTGTCCAAATTTACACAACAGCTCTCAGTTTTTCTACTGTCTGGATACTGCACAGTACACAAAATGTGCCCTGCTACCACAGTGTCCAAACACACTCTACACGCCACTTGGACATGTCAAACTTGACACACGACACGGGGCAATACTGACAGGTCATCCCCAAAGTTTGGGATGACCTCGTGTCCTGTCGGACACGAAAATCGACTCTCAAAGGGTCGTTCAGTACACAGTATACACACACAGACACCTAACTTTGAGCGTGTCGTGTCCACTGTACACGACACGTGGACACTTCGTAGTGTCATGGACGAAGCCTATCCTTAGGCGAACACGTGGACACAATTTTGTGGTGTCTCGTGTCCTGTGTCACGAGCACGAGGCTTGTGACAGCGTGCACGACGCTGTCGAACTCGCGCGTATCAGTCGTATTTTCACGACTGATACGGCTCGTGTCGACACTGTGAGACACGTGGACACAGTGCAGGGTGTTGGACACGTACCCTACCCCTAGGTGAACATTCGTGCACGTGCACGAGACACGAGAGTGTCTGTGTCGTGTCCTAGGGTGAGTTGCACGCGTGCACGATACTGTGTGTGTGCGTGTGTATCAGGTTTACCCGATTGGGTTTTGTGAGTCGTGGACACGTCAAATGTGTCGTGGTGTCGTGTCAGGCCCCCTAGACACTAGAGGACACCTAGGGGCTCAGTTACCAACCCTTCGAATCGAGCCTTAGCTCGGTTTTGTATGAGAAATCAAGTTTACCTATATTTACCTAAACAGTCCATTTTTCCAGTTTTGTATTATTTTCCAGTTTTGTAAAAATGAATTTCAAACTTAATTTTGATATAAATTATACATTGTATTAGTGTATTTTAGTATGTATATGTGTATATATGTATATGTGAGTGTGGGTCAATTTTGGGAGTATTTGGTTATATATATGTGTAGTTGTATATATATGCATATGTATGTATATATGTAGGCTGTGTGTGTGTGTGTTTGGGTCTGGGTTTGGGTTCCAGAACCTGGAACATCCCCCCCTTTTCTCTGTCCAGACCTCACTCTCTCTCTCTTCAGTCTCTCTCTCTTTCACTCTCTCTCACTCTATGTCCCTCTCTCTATGTCTCTCTATATATATGTAATATTATATAAGTTTTATATATATATGTATATATATTATATAATATTATGATATATATATATGGTATCTATATATAGGTACCTATATGATATATGTGTACTTAGTCTATAGGCCTATATAGTTATGTGTATGTTATATATATATATATATATATATATATATTATATATATATATATATATATATATATATATATATATATATGTATGTAAGATATACATATGTGAGTGTGATTGTATTATAGAGTATTCACATATATTGATTATATATATGTAGTAGGTAGACTATATATATATATATATATATTATATATATATATATATTATATATGACTTATAGATATAGGTTTATGAGGAAACCTATAGGTTATCAAGCCTATGGCCTAGGTTACAAGCCTATGGCATTAGAGGCTAACCCAACTAACCCTAATGACCCAAAACCCAACTTGTTGACCCTTGTTGACTAAGGGTTGACCAAAGTCAACCTTAGGTCAAAGTTGACCTAATTGACCTAGATTTGACTAGGACTAACCTAAAATGACTAGTTTAACTAGTCTGACCTAATTACCTTACTGACTGGTCTTGTTGACCTAATTACCTTACTGACTGGTCTTTTTTGACCAATACCTTAGTTGGTCTAAGTTTGACCTAGACTTGACCCAGATTGATCATGTTGACTAGTATTTGACTTGTTTGACTTAGTATGACTTCCTGTGACCTAGTTTGACTATTAGAGTTGACCAAGAGTTGACTTTTGACCAGATTGACCTAGAATCATGTAGTATGCATTGTATACTTTATTTTTACCATTGTGGATACATTGTGACTTGTATTGCTCTGATTAGGAGCCATACACCTCTCCTCAGACAGTATATCTTCTTCAGACATTCAGTTATCAGGCGAGTACATTCTCTGACCGTTTCATATTTGCCAGGATTTATATTCTTACTCTAGATTACTTTACTTGATGCTGACACGATTGTTATCACGGATTGATACTATATGGATCTTTTCATGAGATGTTATCCCCTTCGGGAGCATCAGATACAGCATGTTTGTGCTTTTCACTATCATCATGTATCTCTATGCTTTCATAGATTCACGAATCGCTTGTGACTCATGTACTCTCATGATTCACAGAGCCTCTCATGAATCTCCCATTTATGGGCTTACCACGAATCTTAACATAACCTGAATGGATCCTTGTGTATTGATTGGGGATGGGGGAGTGGAAATAGTCATGTGGATATTACCCCAGTAGCTGTAGTCATGAATCACTTCTAGCTGTAATCATGAATCTCCTATGCCATTTCACATGTCTATATTTTACTCTGACTCACTAGACACTGCTAGTTCTCTATATACAGTAGATATTTCCTTTACAGCTATCTCTTTTGCTACATGTATCTTCCTTCAGCAGTTCCTGTATTTTACTCTATTGCATGCTTTATATCTCCTATCATTCTATGTACTGCGTGAGATATATTGTGCTCGTTCCCGTCCTGATTGGACCTGTTGAAATATTACAGAGGATGAGGAGGAGGCCCTGGTGTCTACCTATTAGGAGCAGGACTAGATGATACTTATGTTGTGGACCCTCAGCAGGATCCACCTGCAGCTGAGGATGTTGTTCCAGTAGTCTAGACCAGTTTAGCCTAGGCAGTCTTTTCTATATTTACTTTTGTCTCACATCTGAGTTGTATTTTGAGATGTTGAGTTATGTATAGACTCTTAGTCTTGTATTATGAGTTGACATTCTGGATGTTATGTATCTTAGACACTTAGTCTTATTTTATCTATGCTATGGTTCTCTTTGAGTTACTATCTATCTTCTGTCTTTCGTTCTTCTACCCTAGATGTGAGAGATGTATGTTATGTCACCTCCATTCAGAGAGTATAAACTGTACAGGTACTTTGGTATTGTTAGATGATTGACCTAGGACAGCGTTCTACCGTCGACACTGCGGCGTAGGCTGGGCGTTGTTACGTTCTCGTACCCTAACAGTGGTGCGGGTCGTGACATGGTTGGTCTTCGGCATTGGCTGTTTGCGTTTCGCCGAAGTTGGTCGATTGAGATAAGTTCTTAGATCAGCAAACTCACCCCCAGGGTTTCTGTTTGAGACACCAGCAATTTTCCCTGTTTTGAGCGGATATCTTGAGAGTCGGAAGATCTTGGAATTCTGCTACCGAGTAGGCAGAATACCTCTTTGATCAGTACACCTCCCTTTGGCAAAGAGGGAAGAAGAACTCTTGTTGGAGAGAGTCCTAGTACTGATTGGTGCCGGAGCACATTCAGATTGATATCTACGGTAAAACCGAGGAAGACTGAGAAAAGACCAAAGGGCCTTTTCCTTTGTTTTGTGAAGAAGGGTTAGCTAAAGAGCATTTCCCTCTGTTGTCTTCCAAGTCGTGGGACGAGGAAGTTTGAGAAAAGACCAACGGCCTTTTCCTTTGTTCTGGGGAGGAGGAGAAACAGTCAAAAGACTACTCCCAGTGGATTGCGCTGGAGCAACAAGGTGCTTGAGAAGAGGAGCAGAGGTTTTCCCCTTGCTATGAGAAGAAAGAGATTAGCCAAAGGGCTGTCCCTCTTAGATTGCGCTGGCGCAGTTTGCGCAGGGATTGAAGTGGCTGTTGGCGCACTGGCAGGTTGCGCATGAGTAACTCTGGCAGAAGGTCTTCTGGCCACAGTCTCTACAGCTTGCGCAGCAAGAGTCTTGATGCCAGAGTGCTTGAGTTGTACTCTGGTTGCTGGAGTGGTGGATTGCGTAGGCAGAGTTGCAGCCAGCTGCGCCAGGGAAGAGTCTTACACTTTGACAGAGCAGCATAGGAAGTGGTTTGTGCACTGGCAAGGAGCAGCATACTGCGCATGGGAAGGAATAGTAGACTGCGCAGCAGAGGCAGCAGCAGAGACAGTGGACTGCGCAGCTGGCTGAACAGCAGAGGCAGACTGCGCAACAGTCTTGGGGACCCACACTGGGTGAACTTTGCTCGTGGCAGAAGTTGTTGCAGTGAGAGGGGTGGTCCTGGAGTTGATCATCGCCTCGTAGGCCGTCTGGTTGACCTTTACAACCAGCGTCTTCTGCGTCTTTTCGATAGACGCAAACGTCACATTGAGTTGTCACTTCCTCGTCAGAGGAGAGAAGTCGTCCCCAGCAGAGTCGCCATTTTGTTTGCAAAAATAAAAGTTGATCTTTATTCACAAACTTTGTAAGAAGATTACAAGAATTCTGGGAAAGTACAACTATAGGAATCAGGCTTTATCCCTTGGACGATGTGAACTTTGAAGACGTAGCCTCTAAAGTTGAAGGCGGTAGCCTCTGAAGAATACAGCACTTGGGCAAGAACTCCTGAACTCTCTGCTCTTGATTCTGATTTTTATGATCTCTATATGATCCCCCTAGGAAGGACTTGAAACTCTATTTATAGAGTTCTGAAAATAACTAATTTTTAGTTATTCTGGATTGCGCAAGATGGATTGCGCATACATTGGACTGCGCAGACATCAGACTACGCTGGCAGTTATTTGATCGTGGGCCAACTGTATTGGACACATGGCATCATTTGATTGAAATGTGCATGATCGTGTACAGACGGTTGCCACGTGGTGAGTATTGATGGCATGCATGCCACGTATAGTATTTCAGTTGTCTAGATGGAGTGCACTACATGAATTGCGCTGTCTTTAGATTGCGCTGGGATGGACCGCGCTGCAGAGGGTCTGTGTCACGCCCCAGTACCGGAATACGGGGGCGGACATAGGCCAGCTACGCCGTATAAGGTACGAATACGCTATACGACGATGACGCTGTCAAGTCTAGCTGGGTATCCTAGCATGCAATCAATCTATGGCCTAAATTCGATCTCATGTCCACATGCAAATCACAATGAAACAACATCAAGAGAGATAATCATATGGAAAGCAGAAAATACTCATATGAAAATCTGAGAGTCTACAATAAAAAATAATGTAGACATGATACCTTCCCACACAGTTCCCTCAGGATCAGGAACTGAAGCACGTCCTCCAAGTCAAGTCTGGAAGATCTACAGGGTCGGTCACTGGAAATCTGGAAACAATCCAGGGTTGGTCAGGCCAACCGCAGCAAGTACCAGAAAGGAAGGCTCAAGGACGGGCGAAGAAAACCAGCATAATAAAATGTGACAGAAATAGCACGTATGAACAGCAGTAATGAGGGTAAAGGATCGTGCGGTACCAACGCACGATTACATAATATAAGGCAGCAATCCAACTACTAATACGTAAGTAACCAACGATCATCACAGTCATCCTAACATCTACTAATGCTTGCATCGCCAACAGAAACTCGTAGTCTGTCATCGGAACAGTAACCCATCCCTACATCAAACAAGAACAAGGGAATGAATTACTGTGCCGGGACAGCTTTATGTGTCAGCCAGCTTAGCAAGCAACAAGCCAAACAATTATATAAATAAGCGGCCACTCAAATGCCTACGACTGTCTATGTGGAGGTTGGATTACCCCAACAATGCAATATAGGAATCCTCAGATCGTGCCGTCCCAGCAGGGCTAGCGAGGCCAAGTATAGCATATAAGAAGAGCACCGATCCCTCGTAAGGCCACCGGGCTTGCATGTCACCACCAGTCCCTCGTAAGGCCACCGTGCCGAGCATGCCATGTATATAATGTATAGTACATAAGTAGCCGGATATTGCCATCCACTAGTACGAATGGTAACAATATCCGTGGCGGCCAGCCTGCAGGTCGTGACTAATGTCTGGGATAAGGCTGGTAATGCACGATCTCGGGATTCCGTTCCCCCCCACTGCTTCTACCAGTTTAAGTTGCCTAGATTAACCATACATTTATCCGGAATCACATGCCGTGGTCACATGATCATCCTCCTAGATGTCGCACCTCAGTACGAGAATGCTAAGTAAGAATCAACCTCGGCACCTATAGTCCCAGTTGTGATCCATCCTTAGTGTTATGCAGCAAACAAGCAAGCAATCCTAACCAAGCTAAGACTATAGGCCAACTACCAAGGTACCCGTGCAGGTAATCATATAATATAGCCAGAATATCAGGATGGCATCGCAATGCCATAAATCACGGAAGTAGCACCTCAAAGTGCCATTAGACAAGGGGCACCGCAGTGCAAGGTCAGGGCCAGTACCTCAAAGGGTAAGCTGGACTTATAGCACGGATATAAGTAGTCAGGTCTGGGACAAGAAAAAATCTGTCAGTCATAAGAAGTCATCTGCCCACATCGTGGCATGGATATCATGTCAAGTACAAGACCAGAACCTCTACTATAATAACATCTCAAGCATATATGGAAGCCTACAGCTCCAATCATCAAGTCGGTCCATCCACCAGATCAATCTAGCAAGAGTCTCCCATCCATGATGGAGTGAATATCACGTCAATAAAGACAACCACCAAATACCAAGCTCATCCCCCTAACAATGCTAGGCCCTCTGACTCACAAGAATCCTCCAAGTCAATGATCACAAGCCACTAGAAAACAAGCCCCTCAACTACCAAGACACAGCAATCAAACCAGGTTCTCCAACTACCGGAATACACAAAGGTACCCAATTTTGGACGTTTGGGAAGTCGAGTAAAAATTATATAATAATACCCTCGATATTCTATTCGTTCCGCGAGACACTCGTACCAATATCAAAATCCAAAAGTCCTCAAAGACATATCTGATCAAATTAGAACATCATCAAAGAACTAGCAACACTATCTAAGAATCCACTTAGTCTACCATTATCACTATCTCAATATCATATCTCCTCATAGTCAATCCTCGAATAAGATCATAATCCCAACACATGGGTCAACACTAATCAACGCCGTCGGAAGATGGCAAGGATTATGTGAACCACTCTGGATCAGATCCACAACCCTTAAACCAAACAAGGACCAGGGTTGCAGACCTTCACCCGAGTAGAACCGCTCTCCTTACACAATTCGGCAGACAGGACAGACAATGGGATAAAAAACTAAACTAGAACACCATCTAAAAAGAAGGATCACGGGTCGAGAGTCCAATGGGTGATACCGTCAAAAAGGCAAGGGTTGCGTGAACCACTCTGGATCAGATCCACAACCCTTAAACCAAATAAGGACCAGGGTTGCAGACCTTCACCCGAGTAGAACCGCTCTCCTTACACAATCCGGCGGACAAGACATGTCAAGACGCTAGACGACTAATCTAGTCGGGAGTCTACCTAGCAGGCAATGAGATCATGGATGCTATACCAAGAAGAACATACATGAGTTCAGTCCAGCAAACCAAAGGAATGGTTCTGCCTAATCCTTCGAACCAAATTCCTAACTAAAAATTCTGGAAAAATCCGGCAGAGTCTCCTTTGTAATCTGGATGGGAGCACCCTACGAATAGGGGCTAAAACCACTCGGCACAATCCGCCGCAGAATCGCAGAGTCGCAGGCTGAGAACACTAAGTCTCAGCTACCAGCAGCACTACGATGCGTACTGGAAATCAATCGAACCCGAGACCACTAAGTCCCGGCCTCCAGCAGCGCTACAATGCGTACTGGATGCCAAGCCAACATGCATAATAATAAAAACTGCCTCGCAGGGCGCACCACAACACATGTCCATAAATCCCTAACCCAAACACAATCACCGCCACAGGTAAAGTTAGCCAAAGCCGTTACCCGACCGCGAGTCGGACACGGGGCATATGGGGACAATCCGTACAAGTGAGTCGTGCTCGTGTCTTCGGAGGTGTGGATGACCCATCCGAGTCGTCCGATACGGTCTATCCCAGTATCGGACCAAGATAGTCTAGGTTATCATGGCAGTTCTACTGCTAAGCTACACTACTCATGGTTATACAATTTATAATAAATTAAATACAATAAAATCCAGGAGAGATGGCAAAAGCCGCCGATGAGCAAGGGATACTTGCCTAGAGGGCTCGGCTAGGTAAGCAAGTCTGAAACGATCGCGATCCAAGCTAGCACGTCCATCGAGGTCCTCAGAACACACAATAAATAATCATTAGCACCAAACAATAAAATAATAGGAGAAATCATAGGGGATGGCAGGAGGCTATACCGTGTGGGTCCGGCAAGCAGTGCAAGGATCTGGCACGGAAATCGAGATACGCGGATCGATACGGATACGTAAACCGAGACGTGCACGTATATCGAGATGCGTGCGAGAATCGAGATGGTACAAATATCGAAATAAACGGGGAAACACGTGTACGTAAATCGAGACGTGCACATAGATCGAGAAAATCACGAATATCAGAATGGTCCACGAATCACGCGACACACAAATCGAGGCGAGCACGTAAATCGAAATAACCCAAAGTCCAAGGAGCACGTAAATCGATTCGACACACAAATCGAGGTGCGCACACAAATCGATGTGGTGCGGAGTCCAACGCGGCACGCAAACCGAGACGGTTATGCAAATTGATGCATGCATACGAATCGATGTGGCACAAAAATCAAGAAAGGCACAAAGGCCGAGGCACAAAAAATGAGACGGTGTACAAACCGAGATGGCACGTTGCCCGAGGCAGCGTGGGGCTTGAGGCGTCCCGCTGCCCAAGGCAGCACGCGGATCGGGGTGGCACGGGAACCGAGATAGCACACAAATCAAGGTGCACGTCTCGAGAAGTATGGAGAACGGGGGAACGTGCAAGGCTGCACACTGCTCGAGCAGCACGGGGCCCAAGGGCGACCCGCCACTCGAGGCTGGCGCGGCCAGCGAGGCTCGGCGGCGATGATGGTCACCATAAAAGAAAAGAGGGAAGGCGGAGGAGTACACAGAGAGGGGCGGAGGATCTCGGGGATCGGCCATGTCGCGACGGCTCCGGGCGGAGAGGAGACAGAGAGAGGGGAGGCCGGAGGAGAGGCTCGCCGGCGGCGGAGGGAGGATAGAGATGGCGACGATGACGATGGTGGCGGCGCTGGAAGTGGTGGCGCTGACGGTGGCGGCAGAAAGTGGTGGCGGAGATGATGACGGTGGTGCTGGCGGCCGAAGGGCTGCCACGGCGAGGGGGGTGGCAGTGACCGGTCATGGAGATGGTGGTGGAGGGAAGCTGTGGTGGTGGAGGTGACTGATGGCAGTGGCGGTGGCGGTGCTGGAGGGTGATGGCGGCGGTGGTGAGGGCTGGAGACGGGGGCTACCACGGCGAGGGTGGCGGATGGAGGTGGCAGTGGTGGGAGATGGTGGCGCCACAGCTAGGGGGAGGAGGCCGAGAGGGAGGAGAGAGGGGCTGGGGGTGAGTGAGTGAGTGAAGAGAGAGAGGAAAATTGGAGGGGTTGTGCTGTTCATGGGAGAGAGAGAGAGAGAGAAGATGATGTGAGGGGTGAGGGGGAGTGATGTGAGGGGTTAGGTAGGAGATTTAGATATTTTGGAGGGGATAGATTTAGGATCAAGAAAATAATAGTAGCAATGAAAATGAGAAAAATTTACCTCCAATAATTAATAATAAAATTTTAAAAATACCCAATTTTAAAAAAATCCTCCAAATACGAAATACAGTCGAAATACAGTCATATACCTATTTCCAAAATAGGGATCTGACAGTCTGGCAGATTGCGCTGGATGTACAGCTGTCCTCGAGCGCTGTGCTGCACGATAAACGAACAGTTTTCTCGTTTTTTGTGCTGTCAATTGTCAGAAGATCTGATTTTCTGTCAGATAATGATGACAAGGCCACGTCAGGTTGTGCATTTGGATGTGTGCGCAATTCAGCCTGCGCACTTGAGTTGCTGCGTAATCTGTTTCCTTCGCAGTTCACTTGAAGGATGTACCATTTGATTTTTATGACTTCTTTGATGGGTGCAACTTGATTTTTAGGACCTACATACACCAATAAAGGGATGGAAATTGTAAAACAGTTATCAACCAAATATATAACGGAAATTTTCATGTAAAGCATTAAAATTTTATGAAATTTCATGTAGAGCACAATGTTTCTAAATATATCTGAAGCACAAGAACGCCCTTACGAAGGGCGTTCTTCTTAAAAAAATAATTTTTTGCCTGCTCTCCGTTAACCTTCAGCCGTTAACCGTCATCTTAGTTAAATTAAAAAATATAAAATAAGGAAAACGCCCTTTGGAAGGGCGTTTTGTCAGAAGTGTCAGACGAAAATGCCCTTCCTAAGGGCGTTTTCTCTGACGGGCGCAGGCTTTTTGCCATGGCTGTCGACGCGTGGCGCTTTCTCGTGAATCTGCTGGCCACGCGTGACGCTGGCCGTATTCTATTGGGACTGGGGGAAGCAGCTTTTCGGGTGTGTGACTGGGGAAAGCAGCTTTTTCGGGGAGGGTGTGGGACTGGGGGAAGCAGCTTTTTCGGGGCAGCCGCTTTTTCGGGTACTGGCATGCAGCCTTTGACTGCATTGGTGTGTGTGGGATTTTTGTGTGTGGCATGCAGCTTTTTCAGTCACTTTTTGACTGAAATGTTTAAAAACGGGTGGGGAAATGGATATAAGAAGAGGGAAGTAGAAGAGAAGAAACAGAAGAGAAAGAAGAGGTAAGTCTAGCAGGAGAAAAATAACAGAAGCTAGAGAAGAAGAAAAAGTAGTAAGTAGAAGATAGTGTTCATTGTGAACATGTATTTTTTGTTTAAATAATTTATATGGTAATTTTTATGGTAATTTTTATGCTTTTTTTTGTTACAGATGGCTAGTCCAAATGATGGAAAAATTCCGGTGGTCCGTCAACTCCGGCCATTTTACATGAACGACAATCTCATGTTTCTAAACTTGTATTTTCGGGAGAGGTAAAATAAATTTTAGGTAATTAATTTTCTTTGTGTTATTTTTATTAAATTATACTAATGATGTATATACATATATGATTATATTAGAGCGCTATGATTATCCTGAAGTTAAATTACGTGAGCATGGTGAGTGCCGATCATCGTGGGAGTTGACTGCACCCCAAAAGGTCTTGATATCGACTTTCGATTTTGATCTTATTGACGCTATACGTATTAAGCGCCATGACAGAGACCTGATATTGAGCATCGTTGAGCGATGGTGGCCAACACGCAACACATTTCAGCTTCCTTTTGGTGAAATGACCATAACTTTAGCTGACACAGCCCAGATTCTAGGGTTACCTATCGAGGGTTACCCTATATATTTTTACGAGGGGTTGGATGCTTCAGATCTCATTAGAACATACCTTGGTGTGGAGCCACCAGATGATACAGGCGGTCGGAGCACTGTCAGAATGACTTGGCTCCGGTCCACTTTTATGCATCTTGATCGCATCGGCGACACGGCAGTTGTTGTGGATGATGCATGGGTATTTTTTCTACACTAGTTATCTTTAATTTCTATTTAATATAATTGATATGAAGAGTTTAGTTGTTGTTAATTTTCAGGTGATTTATTGTACAAGAGCTTATTTGTTGTGCCTATGCGGTGCATTATTATTTTCCGACGCAACATGAAATATGATCAATGTCCGACTGCTACCATTTTTCGAAGATTTGGGTACACGCACAAAGCACGCATGGGGTACGGCAGTATTAGCACATTTATATCACTCGATGACATCATTTGTGTCTAAGGTTTCTGGAGGTAAAACAGCCAAAAATATTTCTGGGTGTCTAACACTTATACATGTATATTTATATTGCTGGTAGTACATATTTATAAATTTTATTTATTTCGACCTCACATGTAAATTGTCTTTGTAGTTCTGGTGTTACGAGCACTTTGCTATTGGTAGGCCACTTACCTATATTGTGATCAACGAGTATGTCCAGGAGGCCTTAAGTGGAACACTGAAAATGTAGATTATCAGCATGTTATCCACAAAGCGGTCTCTATATACCGGAATCAATTTGACATATTAACCGCATTTGATGTTAGTATATTATTAATGTCCAAATTTACTTGAGTTATAAAATGTTAATTTTCGTGCATTCTCAATTTACTTGTTCAACGTTACGTAGGTTTTCTGGCAACCCCAATCTGTACCAGAAGATGTCATAAATGCTACCCGGGGCATGAGTCTGCATCGATATTATATTATGTACAACGAATATATCATGTTTCATCCGGCTGATCGTGTTATGCGATAGTTTGGACTGAAACAGATAATACCTCTTGATCCTTTACCTTCTAACATTTTCAAAGCTAATATAGAACAGCGGGCGGCCCACTTTCTTGCTGGTTGGTGTTCCAAATTTACCACACATGGTATAGAACACATGTCTGAATTGATGACATCGGTAGCGGATGGTAAGTTTTAAAATACTTAAGTTTAATTTTAAATAAATTATAAGGCGTTCGTTCCATGCACTCATATTTTTTTATCTTATAGTGGCCGGTAACGAAGATTATGTACGTTGGTATGGACGTCCGCTAATGCAAAATCCAAGATATGTATTTGAAGAGCCCCGATTCGAAGCACGAGCTATAGATGATCGGAGTCTGCGTGAGCACAGGGCACATGTAGAATTAACGGTATTAGTTCATTTCTACATATAATATCATGGTAATTTTTGTTAACTTTATAACATTAATTCAGTATGTATTATAATATTCAGGTGGACTGTATGACTCAGATGTCCCAAGTCCCCGATGTGGATCCAACTGGAAAATTTGGGAAGGCATTAGAATATCTATGCCAGCCCTTCGAACCCGATTTTGTACCATTGAATGTCCCGACCGATCACCCCGTAGGTATTGTCAGGCAGAGACATGCACATCCCCGTAGGACCAAGTCACATGATGACGAAGGCCCCTCATATCCTTGTGCTGGTACCTCGGATCCATATGCAGGCCCCTCATATCCTTGCACTGGTACCTCAGATCCTTATGCAGGCCCCTCATATCCTTGCGCTGGTACCTCGGATCCTTATGCAGGCCCCTCACGTCCTTATGCTGGTACATCGGAAAGTTACGAGGGGGCATCCAAGAGTTATCATGGAGCATCCCAGAGTTACGAGGGCACGTCACAGGACACTTCTCATGCCTTCGATTGGAATTATTACAAACAGACGACGGGGTATTCATTGTTTGGTCCAAGCCATCTTGATCCAAGTAGCCAATTTTATTCGACTCCATCAGTGCTACCTTCACAAGTGGAGGAGCCACCGGAGGTCACTGAGGAAAGAAGAAGAAGGCTAGGTCTAAGGCAAGTAGACCGTAGATGTAATGCCCCGCTCCGCACGGTGCCTTATGATTAGTCGTTGACTCGAAGAGTTGCGTTGACCCGATGAGGTATCGATGCGAATCGATGCAAGTATTACGTTAGCCAAAGGTAAGCTTTGAGTCGGTTGGAATCTATGAATCGAATCGATGCAAAGGATAAGTCCCGTTCGAGTAAGTGCTAATGTTAGTTGATCTGGTGTGCAGGCTATACCTTTATGCTGGATTACGGATCGTAGTATAGGTGCGATAGGCCAAATCAACCGAGTAGTTCAAAGGAATGGCTAAGTCTGGAAGTTAGCTATGCGATCGAGTTATGGAAGCGAGACGCTTCAATCGGCGAGGCGGCAAGACGTATCGACTTAAGGTGGGCGGGTTCTTGACTCTCTCTTCCTATTCCTTCACGTCTAATAAAATATGTTATGGTATGTGTAAGATGTTATCGGGTTAGCGAGCGTGGCTCGGCGAGTAAGTGTCTAAAATATGCGTTGAACACTAAGGTAGAACATTGAACAATCGAACAATTAAAGCGACGTACATCAAGTGTACGTGTCGCGGTAGGGCAATGATGGTAGAACATTAAAAGACGATATTGAGATGTGCATCGTGTGCACGCCTCGGAGAACATTGAACACTAGGCGTAGAATATTGAATACGGCGCTGAGCGTGCCCTCGGGCACTTATGTTACGAAAAGACTAAGTAATACGGAATTATGCTATGAGAATAACTTGCGAATGGTACGCGTTGAATACGAGTATGAGATGACTAAGCCGTTGGGCGTCGTGCATCAATATGGATGTGTTGGGGCATAACGCCGACGGAGCTCCCCATATAAATGGTGGATTGTTTATGGCACGGGAAACCGTTTATGGCACGGGAAACCGTTTATGGATCGAGACTATGTTTATGCAATGGAGGATTTGGTTGGACGATATGACTTGTATGCTATGATACGTAATGCATGGTCAATGGACTCGGATGGCCCGTGCACGGGTACGGCTTCCCTCTAACGGTTACGCCGGGGTGCCGGGACCGTTCGGCCTAGGAGGGAATTATGTATGGTATTTATGGTGCACAACATTCGGACGGATTGCGACCGTCCAGTGTTGTGATAAGCTATGATATCCGTAAGTTTGGAATCCTTCGGATACTGGGCTAGCAACCCGTATCGAAGCGATTGTAGGCTTACACATATGAGATGCCAAGTCCATTACGGTACGAAACACCGTGACCTTCATATAGATAGGGTCGGTGGGATGAGATGGGAGCTGGGTGCGGGCGCAGGGCCTGCCACCCATTATGCATATGTTTACGTTTATGATTGGTCGGTTGTACGAATCGTATGTTTGCTTATGCTAAGTTCTAACCACTGCAGGCTAAGGGAAACGGGACGGAGATGAGCACGAACACTATGTTTATGTTTCAGAATATGTCTAACTGTATCTGCTACAGGAACACAGTGTGGGATACATTTATGATATGTTGCTATACGATCGAATGTTGCCATGAAACTGATCCTAAGGCTAAATAGAAAGATCACCAATAATAATGCATGTTCCACTAAATGATTTAGTGTTTGGTATGGGTGCGAGCGGGTCTTGATCAGTGCAAAGCGAGGACGAAAGCACTAATCTCCCACTAGTTTATGTGCAGGCTCAGGTCATGATCGGCTTGGGGCGGAGCTTGGCTTGGACGTGCCGAGGCATGGAGTCCTTGGCGTTCAAGAGCAGCTTCCGCATAGGCGTTCGAACTTGCGACATGGAGATGTTCGGCCAAAGACTACTTGGTGGCTATAAGGGGCATAATGTATGGAACAATATAATCCTTTGTGAGCTAGAGAGATCATGAGCGTTGTAGCCAATTGGCATATATGTTGGGCTATTCAGAGCCTTTGTAACCTTCAGTTCATTATGAATAAAATTGATTCTTATGTTATACCTTGTCTTATGTTATCAAATTGAGATAGTTCTGTGTGAACCTGTTATCTTGCCTTGCACGAGCGCAACTCCAGGCTCGTGCGGCATCACGCCCCAGCGGACGATGATTCGGTGAAATCTAGCGAGGACGAGCGATTTTTCGGGTCGGGGCATGACAAGTTGGTATCAGAACGGTTCCATCATTTGGATCGTACATGAATCTCTTTGATCCTCAGTTGCTTCACTATCGAATTCAGTTGACTCTAAGTTGTTTCCGCAACCGCATGGCTCATGGATCTGCTCGACGCTACATTGGATGTTCCATACAATAAGTCTATATTAAGTGCGTACATTTGCCACAAATATGTCGTGACTATCACGTGATCTTCGAGTGCCGTCGGAGAATGTTGGTCGCACGAAGTGCAACGAGTTATGGGATGTTGGTTGCACGAAGTGCAACGAGTTATGGGATGTTGGTTGCATGAAGTACAACAAAATGTGTTGTCGGTCGCACGAAGTGCGAGGAGTTTTGTGTTGTCGGTCGCACGAAGTGCGAGGAGCTATGTGTTTCGGTCGTACGAAGTACGAGGAGCTATGTGTTGTCGGTCGCACGAAGTGCGAGGAGCTATATGTTGTTGGTCGCACGAAGTGCGAGGAGATATGTGTTGTTGGTTGCTCGAAGTGCAACGGGTCGATAGGTGAGGCGATGCTTGTTATGTTGCTATACGAACGACTATGTGTCGTTGGTTGCACGGAGTGCAGCAAGTCGTGGATCGTTCGTTGCATCGGTGCAACGAGTCGATATGGTATGATGCGTGTTGTATGGCTATGCGGATGGATAGCGATATGTTGGACGAGACTGAGTAAAGACCTTAAGTATCGAGAGTAAATTATTGCACGGGTTACAACAAACGAGATTGGAAGATCGCGAATGCGATAGTAACGAATCGAGTTGGTCGCGGAATCGAGTTGAGTAGGCGAACGCATATGTTAGCCGAATGTTGCGGGTGTAATCGATATGATTGCCAAGGTACGGTTAAACTGAATGAATGTCGAACTTGAGCGAATGATAGGGCATGTTGGCTCAGTTGTTGTGCCAACTCGAGTAAGAAGAACGCTAGAACTGGGATCGAAAAGATCGCCATACGGGATAGTTGATTGAGAATAGATGTCGGACCTATGCGGAATATGATGTCGAGTAATAACTCGATTTCGAGTGGTATATACAATACCAATTATGCGAGCAAGTGTAGCGAAGTATTATATCGATAACGATAGGCTCGATCCTGAGTGGTATATGGAATACCACTTAGCGATAGTTATGTTAAGCCGCTTGGTGACTTGCGATAGATTGCATCGATACGATTGTGCCGGTTATGATAGATTTGTCCGCAACGGGCGGAGTAGTAACGAGACTTGAGTGGGAATGACTTGAGAGAAGTCGATGCATGTATGCTTCGATGAATTGAGTTGAGAGATTTTGCGTGAAGTCGTACCTATGGATTATACGTCGGATGAGGATTCGTTAAGTGTAAGTCGAACGATAGGCTGAGCATAGCGAAGGAATGTTACGTTGAGGAAATAGCCGACCCGGTCGAACTTATGTTGAGTAAGTACGGAGAAATCGTGCGAACGAAATTGGGTTAGCGCGAGGAGTCGGTAGCACGATTAGAAGTGCGAGTTAGGGATATGAGAATGGATATATGAAATTAAAATTGTGTCGCGACGATGTTAAGTAGTTACAACTGAATGGATCTTGATAAGTGCGAGACTTGATTCGTATTCGAGTTCGGATAATGGCAATGATTACAACGAATTGAAGCTTATGAGAAAGGAAGACGTTCAAGTTATGCATATCGACGATGGTATTGAGGCGTATCAAAGACGATATGTAATAACTCGGGGGATACTCTGATCGAATGAACAAAAATTATGTTGAGCATTGTTGTTGGATGAATAAGATGCAAGTTAAGTTATGGCAATTGGGATGATAACGATAGGAGTGCTTCGAAGAATTTAAGAGTGGACGGGTGTTACTCAGATGAAATCGAAAGTGTCTTGATTGTTTCGAAGATAACCACAATGTTGACATTCTTGTCTTATGCGAGTGCAACTCCAGCATCGCATATGCGTCATGCCAAATTAGGACGATCATTCCGCGTGAGCGTTGGTATGGTGATTCATCCAGCGGGAATGATCGTACTTACGAGGCATGGCAAATTTGATATGGACTTGTGGTTTGATGCGAAAGTTGTTCGAGTATGGTTTTGATGAGTACGGAATGTGTCGAGCTATGATCACGGATAGGTAAACTCGGACTTGAGGCGAGTAGATGTCATATGACTGGCAAAGATAGTCGACGGTAATGCATAAGTGATTCGAGTAGTTATCGGCGCATCAGTCGCACGGGGGATAGGTAAATTACGAATTTGTAAAGTATGTCGGATTGGGTAAAGTCCCATAGGAAGTACCGTGAATTGATTTGGCTCCGCAATAGGATATAGCATGGTTCGTGTAATTGTCCCTCGTTGATGATCTTCAATTATCGAGCGTAGTTCCGGGGCAGATGACCCTAGAAGACTTGACTGCCAAATCAAATGAATGTTGAAGTCCCATAGGATGACCCTAAAGAAGTCGCGTAAGAAGGATAAGGAATGAGGTAGTGCATGTTGAGGATAAGTCTAAGCGAGTGAGTCGTGTCTCGAAAGTTAGCGAGTACTAGAATCGATATGGTCAAGAAAAGTTATGTTGGATCGAATAGATGTTGAGAAATGTGCTTAGCGTAGCGACGCGGTAAGACGATTGCAAGAATTCTGCAATACGCGAGAGCGATGGATAGTAGAACGCCCGTAAGAGTTGTGTCGTAGATCGGTTTGAGTAACGGTTAGGCTATGTATGTTGAGCGCGCTATCTATGTTACGAAATGAACTAGTCGGGACTGATTCAAAGATTGAGTAAAGGATTCATACTCGGTCGATAATAGGAGATGGACGTATCGTAAGAGACCTTGGGTCGGAAAGATTGTTGCCTTTGAGCATCGTAGACTCAAGTTGACCTCTTGTGTCGGAAGAGATTAAGCACAATGTCTGGATAAGTTACCTAGCGGGGGTAGCCCCAGACGCAATACGTATATGGTTCGAAAATGTAGATCGTGTTTGGATAGTTGTGTGCGAGACTTAGTACGGATTGTAGGCAAAGGAATTTGAGACATGTGGACGTAGTCCATGTCGTAGAGGCCAAGTGTTATGAATGATTGGATGAAAGACTTGAGTTATGTGAGAGATAGGCAAACGGTTGGGCGAACAGGCGTTACAGAGAATTGTTGTGATCGGATGCGCAATGACTCAATGCAATGCGAGTGTTAGGTGGCCGGCGAGAAACTTACGAGATCGAAGTTATGGTTGAATTAAGTTATGTGCAAGATGTTGGAAGATGATCGCATGTTATGGGATGATGCATACGAAAAGTATTTTGGGAATATGTGCTAAGATATGACTAAGTCGAGTACAGAATAGTTGGTGCTTGAGGATTTAAGCTGAGCGTGTTAGTTTGTTCTGATATCCTACAACTGAGCTTGGCTGAAATGCATATATTGGTGGGACGCCTAAAATATGTGTATGATCCAAACTAAGTTGTATGATTCAACGATAGTAGTACGAGATCGTGAAACGATCTAGCGAGGCACTTGGATTAAGTGTTGGTTTCGATTCGAGGACGAACCTGATTTTGAGTGGTATATTATGTAATACCCCGCTCCGCACGGTGCATTATGATGAGTCATTGACTCGAAGAGTTGCGTTGACCCGATGAGGTATCGATGCGAATCGATGCAAGTGTTACGTTGGGCAAAGGTAAGCTTTGAGTTGGTTGGAATCTATGAATCGAATCGATGCAAAGGATAAGTCCCGTTCGAGTAAGTGCTAATGTTAGTTGATCTGGTGTGCAGGCTATGCCTTTATGCTGGATCACGGATCGTAGTATAGGCGCGATAGGCCAAATTAATCGAGTAGTTCAAAGGAATGGCTAAGTCCGGGAGTTAGCTATGCGATCGAGTTATGGAAACGAGACGCTTCAATCGGCGAGGCGGCAAGGCGTATCGGCTTAAGGTGGGCGGTTCTTGACTCTCTCTTCCTATTCCTTCACGTCTAATAAAATATGTTATGGTATGCGTAAGATGTTATCGGGTTAGCGAGCGTGGCTCGGCGAGTAAGTGCCTAAAATATGCGTTGAACACTAAGGTAGAACATTGAACAATCGAACAATTGAAGCGACGTGCATCAAGTGTACGAGTCGCGGTAGGGCAATGATGGTAGAACATTGAAAGACGATATTGAGATGTGCATCGTGTGTACGCCTCCGAGAACATTGAACACTAGGCGTAGAACATTGAATACGGAGCTGAACGTGCCCTCGGGCACTTATGTTACGAAAAGACTAAGTAATACGAAATTATGCTATGAGAATAACTTGCGAATGGTACGCGTTGAATACGAGTATGAGATGACTAAGCTGTTGGGCGTCGTGCATCAATATGGATGTGTTGGAACATAACGCCGACGGAGCTCCCCATATAAATGGTGGATTATGTTTATGGCACGGGAAACCGTTTATGCAACGGGAAACCGTTTATGGATCGAGACTATGTTTATGCAACGGAGGATTTGGTTGGACGATATGACTTGTATGCTATGATATGTAATGCATGGTCAATGGACTCAGATGGCCCGTGCACGGGTACGGCTTCCCTCGAACGGTTACGCCGGGACGCCGGGACCGTTCGGCCTAGGAGGGAATTGTGTGGTATTTATGGTGCACAACATTCGGATGGATTGCGACCGTCCAGTGCTGTGATAAGCTATGATATTCGTAAGTTTGGGATCCTTCGGATACTGGGCTAGCAACCCGTATCGAAGCGATTGTAGGCTTACACATATGAGATGCCAAGTCCATTACGGTGCGAAATACCGTGACCTTCATATAGATAGGGCCGGTGGGCTGAGATGAGAGCTGGGTGCAGGCGCAGGGCCTGCCATCCATTATGCATATGTTTACGTTTATGATTGGTCGGTTGTACGAATCGTATGTTTGCTTATGCTAAGTTCTAACCACTGCAGGCTAAGGGAAATGGGACGGAGATGAGCACGAATATTATGTTTATGTTTCAGATTATGTCTAACTGTATCTGCTGCAGGAACACGGTGTGGGACACATTTATGATATGTTGCTATACGATCGAATGTTGCCATGAAACTGATCCTAAGGCTAAATAGAAAGATCACCAATAATAATGCATGTTCCACTAAATGATTTAGTGTTTGGTATGGGTGCGAGCGGGTCTTGATCAGTGCGAAGCGAGGACGAAAGCACTAATCCCCCACTAGTTTATGTGCAGGCTCAGGTCATGATCGGCTTGGGGCGGAGCTTGGCTTGGACGTGCCGAGGCATGGAGTCCTTGGCGTTCAAGAGGAGCTTCCGCATAGGCGTTCGGACTTGCGACATGGAGATGTTCGGCCGAAGACTACTTGGTGGCTATAAAGGGGCATAATGTATGGAACAATGTAATCCTTTGTGAGCTAGAGAGATCATGAGCGTTGTAGCCAATTGGCATATATGTTGGGCTATTCAGAGCCTTTGTAACCTTCAGTTCATTATGGATAAAATTGATTCTTATGTTATACCTTGTCTTATGTTATCAAATTGAGATAGTTCTGTGTGAACCTGTTATCTTGCCTTGCACGAGCGCAACTCCAGGCTCGTGCGGCATCACATCCCAGCGAGGACGATGATTCGGGTGAAATCTAGCGAGGACGAGCGATTTCCCGGGTCGGGCATGACAGTAGAGACTATAGAAGGGACAATAGAGGCGGGTAGTTTATTTTATTTCTTTGAGAAAGCATGTATGAAGGGAGTTTATGTTATTTCAAATAATAAATTATGTTTTTACATTCCAAGGCATTTATTGTCATCTCTATAAACTTCATTCTCCCTTGAAAGATAGATGAGACATGGTATCCAGAAGCCATTAGGGCACATAAAATATACGCAAAAATGTTGGTTGCAAGATTTGCCAACATAGATCAAATAAAACATTATTAAAATTCATTCAACATGCAAATTTGGTTGCAGCCAACATGGATTCAGTTGAATAACATATATAGATTGGACAAAACTGAAATGACTAAAAAATTTGAAAGAAAATTAAATTAAACCTACACTTCAAACTATATCATTATTAGAAAAATTACAATAAACACTAAAAATATAAAAAAACACTACAAATACAATCACTCAAGTTACAATAATTACTGCATCGGTTGATTTGTGCATGTTCTTTTGATGTGTCCTATCCCGCCACAAATCGTGTAATGGAGATCCCTTGTCGCCAGCTCTCGCGTCATAATACGGTTCTTCTTCGGTCTTCCAGCTCTGCGTCCAACAAGTGGTACTCCGATTTGACCTCTTACCATTCACTTGAGGAGTGTAGGGGGATGGAATTGGTTCCATACGTGGCAAATATACACTTCTAAGTGTTGTAACAGAAAATTCAACAGGATAAAAACTTTCCACTGTAAAGTTGGATGAATGAACATAGCAAGCATGTACACATGGTAGTAGAGTATGTTGCCACCGACCACATGTGCAACATTTACGGTCTAGCTGAACCATATAGCATCTACTTGTTGCATGATCAAATATTTCAAATAATAAATCAAAACGCAACAATTGTAAATGGTGTGCCTCTCTCATGATGCGTGCCATAGTCTTAAGCATTCTTGGACAAAAGTATGTATGCATATTTTCAGCATTTGTTCGATGCTTGTCATGCAATGTTATAATTTATAGCTCTAATACCATCAAGCAAAGTTGTTATCGGTTTGTCACGCAAATTTTTTATCCAACCATTAAAACATTCAGCAATATTTGATGTGTTTATATCTAATCGTGGACATGGTGCATAAGCAGTGATCTAGTGCGAGAAAATTCGATTTTCATCATTTGAACCTACAAGCCAATTGAACACATTTACATCTGCAGATTTTATTCTCTCGAACCACTCGTTCGCATCAACCTCATCATTATAGGATCGGGCAAGTTTATCTAACCATTCTAGATATTTTTGCGAACCCGAACCAGAAAAATGACCTTTCATATTTTGTTTGAAGTGTTGAATGCAAAAAAATAGGGAGAGTTTGGAAAAAAATTTCGCATCTTCCACGAATTAATCCTTTCTGCTTATCTGATATAAAAGAAATACTATCCCATCGTTCAAAAAAAACTTTCAAAAGACATTTTCAAACAATTTAAAAACCATGTCCATGAATCAGTATTTTCTTTTTCAGCAACACAATAAGCAATGGGATATAATTGGTAGTTTGGATCATGAGCACATGCAACAAATAAATTACCTTGATATCTAGATGTAAGAAAAGTAGCATCAATGCTAATAACAGGTAAACAACCGCTCAATCAAAAAACCATCAATACAAGCTTTGAAAAAATAAAAATTCTTTGAAATTCATTATTTCCAACTGTTTTTAGAAAACATTTGCTTCCTGGATTGGTTTCCATAATTGTAAATCCATATTTTTCAAGACTACCATACGCATCAATGTAACTACCGTTAATTTCTGATAATGCAAGTTCCTTAGCTCTCCAAGCTTTGGAATATGTAATATGTAAACGATGGTCTCTAAGTATATCACGCACAATTTGTGCTGGACTATAGGAGTTGTCATCTCTAATTTTACCAATTATTTTTTTCTTACCCATGCGGTAGTAGCTACTGGATGATGTCCTCCTATAGATCCACCTGAACATGAATGCCTTGCTTCAAATGTACGAATTTCAAAAGTATTACCGTTGCCGACGGCTCTAGCATATACTCTCCAACAACAATTTGGAGAATCACAAGTATATACAATTCTATGGGGATTATTATGTTTAGATGAACAACTAAAATTATATCTAATTGCTAGATCAGAAATAAAATTTCTAAATTCATATGGAGAATTAAATGATTTACCAACAAATAATTCGGAAGTGGAATCTAAATTATCATCATTTGACAAATAATAATCTAAATTTTCAACTAAATCATCACTATTTTCATCATCAACATCCATATTTTCAGTGTTAATGTTCTCTTCAATTTGGTTTACATTGCTAGGGCCGACACCAAATTGATCTTCCAGGATTGGTTGACTACTGGAAATAATATTTGTGGTAGTATTTGATACCGAGGGATTAATGTAAATTTTAATGCAAGATGAACTTAAACAATTTTGAACAACAAAATTTCATGCTTCCTCACTGTCTACTACTAAAAAAGTATCTGTAAAAACCACCTTATTGTAAAATCATAACTAATAGAAAACGATCACTGATAATATTACGTAACTAGCTAGTGAAATATTATAATATAGAAATAAGATGAGTACTACCTCCTTGATAAGATAATTCATCTAGTATACCTCCATAGTAGTAAATTATTGTTAAATTTGGATCCATTACCACAAACTTGTAACCTACGGATGCTAAAAACGAAGGTGAAGAACAGCTTCTGACTTCTGAACTGAAGAATAGGTTGAGAGAACTTCTGAACTGAATAGCTTATGTCCACAATAAAAGATGAAGAAGAAATGGTTAGAAGAAGTGAATGTGAACCTCTTCCTCTAACCATTACTATATATAAGATGAATAATTTACCGTTTGAAATTATCCGTTGGCTACTGAGTTAATGTGAGCCATTCAATGAACGTTACCTATCCTATATTCTAGCGAGTTAACGTTAGCTAGTGAGCTATCCACTTTATCCCATCTGTACTAATGGGCGGAAAAAAAAAATCAATACCGACAAAAGAATCCACTTTATATCCCATCAATCCCTATCCATTTAATATTCCCTAACGGAAAATCTAACGGACGGAAAATCTAATGGTGTTAAGTAAGAAAAAAAAAATTTAATAATAAAAATACAAAACGCCTATACTAAGGACGTTTTGGTGCCTTGTATGACATTATCCAAAACTTGTTGCTTTGATTGAAATTTTATAAATATTTTATGCTTTATATGAAAATTTCCGAATATATAATGGATGTAATAATGATTCTCTTTTTTTGCACTTGATATCCGTATCCGCGTTTCAAATTGAAGGTGGAAAAATTGTACATTTTTTTATTAAAATGCATTTATATTAATTTTTAATAACTACATTAATCAATCAGTAATAATACTTTTGCTAATTTAATTTGATATTAAATTCGAATTGATTAGTTCAAAGATATATAGCCATAAAGTACATATTCTCGAAATTTTTGGACCATACGGTTAATGCATATTGGAAACATATCCGAGGTGATGAACATTTTCATTATACTAATATTATTTAGTATATTACAGTTAAATAATACAATATTTGGTAAGATACATAAATTTTAAAAGTAAAATATTTTGTTTGTTTAATCAAGACTATTAATAATATTAAGTATTAATTTCTAATACTAATAATTAGTATTAGTCCTAAATTGTTAATTTAACTAACTATTAAGTATACCATTATTTAATAGAGAAATTTTGATTTGCTCCCACTTTATTTATCATATTTAAGGATACATCT